>QKQZ01055738.1:0-11715 GCA_003595255.1 Solenopsis fugax | reverse complement strand
AAATAAATAAAATTCTATCTAAAAATCTGACACAAATTGTAGACCATCTAAATTTGAACTTGATTTCTATTATGCAGTCATTACATTTCATCGAGCCTGAAACATCTTTAGAATCTGCGAAATCGTCTAAGGGTACATTGTCGTCGAAAGTATCAGAAAACATCGGAGCGCATAGTGCGGAGATGGAAGATTCGCCTGTCGACTCCTTCACACCGCTAGAAGCGGCCGCTATGTCGTGTATCCTTGAGGAATGTTTGGATCAGCTCGCTATAATCGGATTCATGATACCGGCCGACGTCGATCCACGCTGGGATGATACGTTCAAGACGATCGATGAGATGTACGGGGTGCCTGATGAACCTAGAACGATCTTTAGAGAAGACATGGGCCTGTTACCGGTTATGCCCACGAAGGTTGAAAAAATGCAGAGAGACAGGTGCACAAAAACCCTTACATGTTTTATAACACTTAGGCAAAATAGTGTACTCTATTATTTTGATATAACTAGCAGGTATATAATTCTTTAAAAAAACTTTACATGATCTCAGAAAGATAATACATTATTCTAAAATTTCTTTTCGGAGTATATGTGTATAAATCTTTCGCAAAAACATCATTCTGATGTGCTGCCCCCTCATTATAAATCCTGCTATTAGGATGTGCTCCTTGAATGATCGTTAATTTGCATCCGCTCTTCCAATGAATCTGCATTTAGGAACTACGTATGTGAGGTCCTCAAAAAAGTTCTTCACGAAATAAAGAATCATAGAAGATTCGACAGTCTGCGACAAGAGATTGATAATATTACAAAGAAGCAGCAAGGCGAACGTGATCTCGAAGAGAGCGCTCAGAGATGGCTTAAACAAGCTGAACAATTTCGAGAGTTGTTAGAATCCGAGAAAAAAGCTAATGAAAAGGACAGGGAAAAGATGATAGAACTCGCGCAGGAAAGCGACGCACAAATCGACCACGCGATATTCTTAAATAGTGGAAAATTGGGTAAAGTGCATAATCCACTTTAATGCGCTTCTTGTGATGTTCTGATCAAATATATTACACTCAGGCTACGCGGAAAGATGGGCGAAGGCTAGATTGGAGCAGCAGGAACTCAAACTGCATCTAGAAAAGAATGAAATGCTGAACAAGTTAAGTGAATATTCAAGAGAATACAATGCGGAACAGATTATCTCGGCTGAAATAAATGCGTACTTAGAAGCCGACATCAAAGAGAAAGAAGAACAAATAGATATGTGGACGAAGAAGTATAATGAAGATCTCGTGCAAAAGCAGAATGAAATCGACGATTTAAAGGTATATCTAAAGATTGAGAATAGTAGAATAAATAGAAGAGTAAATCATCAATTTGTACTACATATTTACATCAAGTTTAAATATATTTAAACAAAATTCAACGTGTAAAAAATAAAACAACTAAAAGGAAAGAACAAAAATGAGTTGCTTACAATATGATACAAATCAGCGTGATCGAGCTTTTAAGTAATGAGTGTCTTAATCCGTTGCTAGAGATTAGTAGAAGAACAGAAATTAGAGATGGAGGAAATATACACTTTAATGGACAAACGACAGAAATTTATCGACAGATGTATCGCCGAGGAGGAAATATTAAAAAAGGAAGAGAAGCTAGATAAAGCCGCAACTCTTATTCAATCGATATGGAGAGGTTACATGGTGAGACAGCAATTAGGAAAAGGTCTACGGAAACGATTAAACAAGCGGAAGAAATTAAGAAAAAGAAAAACATATCGATAAAAGAAAAAAAGCAAAATACACCTGAGAAAAAAGGATTTCAGTGCCTGACAGACGACAGAGAGTTTAATATTTTATTATTGAAAAGAGTTACCGCTTTCTTTACACTAATAATGCCTTCGAAGTATCTGTATAAATTATTCAAATATATTTTTAAACAAATATCAGAAATACAGTATTTACATGAAGGTCTGACTCACACACATGCAAACATGACAAGCGCACAGCATTGTTCTACACATGTTTGAACATTATCGAATACGAAAATTCCCCGTATACGAAAGTAGTAATGATATAAATATACCGGCTCAGTATCGTACTCGATAAAGGCATAACATCTCTCGCACTTACTCGATCTAGTTGTCGCACATTCTCAAGCTAAAAATGGACGCCGCTGAAGCAATCAGTGGCAGTGTGATGATCACTGTACATCCCCGTATTACGACATACGTGGGAAATAATCACGATATTATCAATAGTGTACAGGTCGATAATACGATGATAAAATTACACGCGACAAATGTTTTATGTGTGAACCGAAATAGATTATATTTATCGCTCAGTCCGAGCGACTAGAGAGTACTGTAGAGAGTACCGTATTATAAATTTTTGCAGTAAACGAACTAGTGCCGATAATTAAATCTATCTTCGCATTGTTTTAATTAAATGCGTGCCGAGACAGTTGCGTTGTTCGGTATAGCGAAATGGCCACTGATCCATTTATCGACACGTTGACACAATAAGCGCACGTAAAGTCTCTCGAGTCCGTCTAACGGGTTAGACACGTGCGATCTCCACTCGACGAGGTAGCGAAATGAAATTCGAGCTAGGGCGAAGTGAAGACACTTCGTCGCAGATGAAGCGATGGGCGCGCGCGCGCGCGTTCACGCGTGCGTTAGAATTCGAAAATGGTAATTCTTCTATCACGACGAGATTTGCGACGTGTGTTTAATTGAAGTGGAACTTAAACTGGAAGGGAGACCCGTGGAAGTGATGGAACTCCTGGAAAGGATTGAAGCCTTGCTGGTGCCGGCCCGATTCTGGATCCAGGGGATCCTCGCCCTGATCGAATTTCGCTCTCTTCTCGTCATCCGTGAGGACCTCCTTGGCGGCGGCGATGTCGATAAACTTTTTCTGCGCGCGTTTCTTCTCGTCGCCCTCCTGGAAATTATCGGGATGCCACTTTTGTGCTGCTTTCCGATAAGCCTTAATGATATCACGTTTGTTCGCTGTTCTCGGGACACCCAAGATTTTATAGTAATCTCGCGATTCCGACAGCTTTTGCCGTTGCTGCGCTTTTTGCAGTCCCTGTTTGGCTCTTTGGAAGGTCGAATCTATCTCTAATGCTTCCTTGAAATCCCTGATAGCTATTAGAGGGAAGAAAAAAATATTTGTTACATTACAAATTATAAAGTAGAAAAATTCTACACATACTTCAGAATTATAAAATATATAAGATTAAATTACCATCGTCAAACATTTCCGCGGCAAGATACGCCTCTGCACTGTCACATAGCACACCAGGTTCCCTCCTAATATTTAATGCCGCTTGGCAATTATTGATCGCCTGAGTTGTTTCGGAATTTTCTCTATAACATTTGCAGAGATAATGATAAGCTGTAAACTGCACTTTCGACTCGTTCGGTTCATGCGTTAATACACGACGAGCTGAATCAATACACGCGTCATAATCCTTATCATCCAGCGCTGTCTCTGCATCCTGCAGCAACTTCTTTATCTTTCTAATCTTCTTGTAAAAGGGGAAACATTGCTTGTGATCTGGATCAAGCTTTAAACATTCTCGAATCTCCCTAAATTTATGTCAGATTAGTACTGCATCTCAAAACTATCAGCGATTATTCTGATGGTTAATTACTCACTTTAATGCCTCGTCAACGTCCCCGAGACGGTACAGCCACGTCGAAAGCTTGAAGAAACCCTCTGTATTATCGGACATTAATTTTGTAGTAGAACGTATGTCAGATATGGCGCTCATATAATCCCCAAGGATAACATGGCTCTCTGCCCTACGTTCTCTAAGATAAGAGGACCATGGGCAGACCTCAATAAGCCGAGTAATCTGCTGCACAGCCGCTACGTGGTCGCCGTTATACACAAATATATCGACTAATTTCATATCTTCTCTAGCTGGGTATAACCTCTCTAAGGCATTGAAGGCATCTCTATTATTTGGTTCTAATGCTAGCTGGAATAAGAGGAGAAAGAGCAACGTGAGTACAACTTACACTGAATGTGTAAAGACCCACTGTAAACACAAAGGCTTAACATACCACATCTTGAAAGTCATTTTCAGCCTCGTCGAAGTGGGCCTGCTTGAGTAAAATGTTACCACGCTGCAGCCTCGCTGGCGTGAAGTCCGCGTTCAGTTCCAGAACTTTGTCAAGGTCGAGAAGAGCGAACTTGGCTTTACCCAGCGCTAAATAAACCGTACCTCTCTTGTAGTACGTCAGGTAATTGCTCGGGTCTCCCTCTGAAAGAGACATTCACCCTTGAACCTATGAGACCCCATGCTCCCCCTCTCCGGCACGGGCCGTCAGCTGACAGCTCGCCGAAGGGGTTCTCTCGCCGAAGACGTACAAAGACCGAGCACGATTTCAACCTACCCACGGCTGCGTGATAGTGTGACAGCGCATCCTGCAGCTGTCCCTTCGCCAGGAACTCCCTGCCGTACTCCAGATGTTTAGTGATCTCCGCTTGCGAGACACTTCCGACCACTAAAAAAAAATACAGTTGTTATCGCTCGCGGACGGAAGGTTTATCATTTATTTAAAGGATGAGGAGAAAAGGTTAGGGGTACACATACCGTCGAGAGTTATATCCAGCAGTGCCACTATCAGGAGACCGTACATGACTGAGGGATGAAAAAAATCCGTTCCACTGCGTGAGACGGGCTACGCTGTAAATAAGGAAACTAACGCGCTCGGCACCGCTAGATCGACACCTAACCATCCGATAACACAAAACCGTCCAGCCACGCCGCCATTGCGATCGTGGTCCTACGTGATTGGCGAAGCTGCGAATTTGTCTCTCCCACTGGCGGCGCATACCAAGCGGGAGAGATAACGCGGGGAAAACGAATGTCGGAGATCCACGTAAAGATTGTGCAACTTTTTTCTAAGGTGCGTACGTGAGGAGTGAAAAATTAACTTCTATAGCAAACATTTTCACTTTTCATATTTCAGCCTGAGGAAAAGTCACTCCGCGAGAAACGGGACCATCTCGAAGAATAAGTTAATCGGTAGAATTGCTTAAAGCAAAATTTCTGAAATATTGCGTTGTATTGATCAGTTAATTGTCAATTAATTCAATAGTATTGATCAGTTAATTTTCAATTAATTCAATAGTACGCGCAATTTCTAATATAAATAATATTATCAATAATAATTCGTTGCTAAGAACAAACGGTTAAATAATATACTGTCCATCTTAACGAAATAGTACAAGTATTACTGTAGCTAGATAAGCCAATCAATTACTTTAAAACAGATAAATCACGTTTCTCGCACGCAACACATGTTGTTTTATAAAAAGATATAATATCTGTAGTTATAAAGATAAGCTGCTCAGACAACCACCGCATATTTCAATATTCTGAAAATTAATCAAACTTACAAAGATCCCAAATTCGGAAATTCAAAAGATTATGAAATTTTGATAGTATACAGAGTATATTTTGACATGTAGGAAACATGTTTTGCTGTCCGAATTCTCTCTTAAGGATATTTTCATCAAGATTTATATTTTTTAAACAATTGATAAGTTTCCTAATTGATCAATCTTAATAAAAGAAATAAATTTTCTCTCTAAAATTTTGTCCTATTTTTTGTTATTGGTGAATAATAAAATAAAAAATGAGCTAATCTTCAAAGGTTGATTTTATCCCTTGAAGGACAACAAAAAAATGGTTTATTACATGTCATATTACAGGATATTTTTTATGTACTGCCAAAGTTTCATAATTTTTTTAATTAGAAGCCTTTTCTTTAGATTCGCAATCATGTGATTTTTACACCCAGAACGAAGGGTGACTCCGCAAGATGTAAAGAGCAAGAATACTCTTCTCAATATGCAAGGATATTGAAGGATGCAGGTAAGAATGACAAAAGAGAACATGCCTTGATCCTTTTATAATCTTTATTATATTCATTTTTGTAGAAGTCTCCTGTCACTCTCTTCCTTCTCTTCGCATAATACTATAAATAAACGGAAAAATTCACCGAATGAAAGAACATCGAATTAATATGTGATCGTCCCGTATGAGGTATTTTGTAACAATATTGACACTCTACATCAATTCTTCACGAGCATACGTTATATATGCCTACGCACGCAAGAAGTACGTGTTACGGAAGAGCGTCTAGAACGCCGAAGAAAATGGGGAAAAGAGGAATCGAAGAAATGGAGGAAGAAAAAGAAAAGAGAAACGCGCACAGGGAGATTTATTGCTAATGAAGAATAAATATACGACGCATGCTGATGAACCCTTTCCTCCTTCCTCTTTGATCAATCTCTCCTCTCCCCTTCTCGTTTTAGAGACACTCTTCTTTTATCAAATTTATCGAATGAACATATATGTGTATATGTGACATACAAGTATATACATACATATACACATACATACTATGGTTCATCGGAACAGTCGCTTTTCTTTGTTCGCATATCCGGTTTCGCCTCTATATTATTATAGCGCGTGTAAATGTGCAAATTATTAAATAAGAGACCGACAGAATGGTACGTTCACCGTTCCGTTAAAGACACCTCTCCCGCTCGAACATGCGAGTGAAGTGATTAGCAGTATCATTACGGTTACAAGTTTAATTAAATAACGACGCGAGGAGCGTCGCACGAGCGCTCGCATGTCGTCCACCCCTTCACCGCACGCGGCGAGATGAATTTGTTTTTTTTATTTTCTCCTCGCACCCCTCTTTACATGCGCACGACGTACGTCCTCGGTACCAAATTGAAAAACGCTCGGAACAAGTTAGAAGACATTTCTTTTGCCATCCCACCTCTTTCTCGCTGGTGCACCTTCAGGAGGAACGGGTGCGCGCGCGCCCCTTTTCTTTTTTATTTTTTATCTTTATTTTTCCTTCTCGTCCTCGCTCTCCTCTCCGAGAGGATCGCAAAAGTGCGAGAGAACGGTACACGCACCCGTTTCTCCTATCTCGACAGACGTCGTCGGGAATCGCCCGATCAACGAGCAGCGCGTGCGCGCACGCTTAATGTAAAATAATAAAAAATACAAGACTACTCGCACGTGAACGATTTTCGCCGCGACTTGTCGGCGTTAGTATTATTACATTCGCGTTTTACATTTCATACGATGTGCAACGTGTTTCTTTGCGGAATTTCCTTTTCCCCCTCGGTAATGATTGCAGTCACAGTCTAACGTCGCTTTTTCTTCTCCTTTTTTTATTTTTTTCCCCTCTTTTTCCCTTGCTTGTTCATCTGATGCCTATTAGCCCCTCTCTTTCTTTCTTTCTCTTTCTCTCGTTTCTGTTCCTCTCCACCCATCTTTCCCTCACTTTTCCTCGCACTATACTCTTTAAATTAATCTTTCGTCTGATCGTATATTCCATTCATTATATTTGTATCCGTAAAGTGTTTCTTTTTTTTCCCTAAGGCTGCTCGTCCGATATACTTCAGAGGACCAAACATGAGACGAAAAGTACATGTACAGTACAAAAGATACATTTACTGTTTACCTTTCGAAACGTAGAAAATAAATACTAAATCGATCAATAAATAATATAATCGCGGTTATATCGCTCTTCCTACTTCNCTAAGTATGCTAATACGCTATAAAAAAAAAAAATAGTACCGTACGTTTAATTTACACATATGTCAGTTCGCTACACGGTGGACATTTGACTATCTTGCAGGAACGTTCGACGTCATGTGTGTCTTGGATTTACAAGAAATACAAAAGCAAAAGTTTTTCTCTTTCTCTCTCTCTCTCTCTCTCTCTCTCTGCCAATCGGTGATCGATACCGATCGTGGACGTTATCATATTAAAGGAAAAATAACAAAATTAGGAGACAATAGTTGTGTGCGGAAGCGGTGTCCCTTACGATCACCGCCGCGCATGAAATACGCTCTGCTCACCATGTAAGTTGTAAACGAAAAAAAAGTGTCGTTTCGAAATGCATATGACTGATTAAAAACGCGTAACACGCGATCGACGCGTCGCGAATGCCTAACGCATCGTAGTACAGTTGAACTTTAACCCTTGGATGCGTGGCCTCCTAATGGGATAAATTTTAAATCGAATACCGACGAAAGACAGCACGGTATCTCCCTCTTTCTCTCGCAGAAATTACCTAGAAGAAAGAAAAGGTCTCACAAAGTCCCAGTTTTACTCCCCTTGCATCCAAGAGCCAATGATAAAGAATTATATATCGCGTACGTTAAATTCGATCCGTTACGTTAATCTGCCTTTGTTCGCAGATCAATTTTCTCCCGTGGAATCGGAACTCTATCGATACCTTTTCCTTCGTCACTTTTTATAAAATAATATAAAATAAAATAGGAAAGGAGACGCAAGAAGTCTGCGTATGTAACATCAGTCTCGGAATCGACGCAAGGTTTTCCTTACGAAATAGATATACGCGCGATACACGCGAGATATCGACACGGCATGAAAAATCCACAATTTACAGTGGCAGAATCAAAACTGGAACTGTCACCGTATAGCGGATTATTCGCCGGTATGGAAAAGTTTCGCGCCGTCTACGAAAGGATTCTCCTGTAAGTAACGTTCTTGGCAGGACCTCCGAGAGCTGACGTAATATAGCCTCGATGACGAGAATCGTATTAAAAATTTGAGAACACTCGCACCCAACGGTCGGAAGCCAACGAATGTTTTATCTCGTTAAACGCTACCCCACCTCTTGAATGCTTCTAGATGAAATAATTATCGATCCCTCTCTAGTAAAAAAGAGGCATTCACACCTTGGTCCACGGTCACACGGCATACGATTCACGCACGCGAATTGCACTATTAAATCTAGTAATATAACAGGTATAAGTATGACATGTCTAAAAATCCTGTCGGTTGTGACGCAAATCGAATTTGTACTTTTTCCCCTCACGTAGTTAGATTAGATAGACAAGAACCTGACGTTTAGCACAAAACGATATTCGACATCCTACAAAGCCCTACCAACACCATCATTCAACCGATAAATGACTCGCGAGCTCGCGTCACCTATATATCGTTAATGCGCGTTACTTTAAGCAGAAACAATGCCCTAGAAAGGTCCCCCAGGACCGCAAGAGCCTAGCGTTCAGCCCTCCCCGATCGGACAACAGCCACGTTGTCTTGTGTGTGTTAACTGTTAACGACTTAATATTCTTGTTCTCAGCTCAAATAAACTGAGCTAGTTATCCTTCCCGACATTCAATACCGATTATTTAATACACATTTATTGTATTTGTTATTCCATTAATTGTTCGTTTATCAATTCGCGTGGAAATTGAATGTCACAAGATCGTTCGATATCACAGTCGTTTTTCAATTATTTTAGTGTTATGTATTTATATATATAACGCGCGTATTATACTGATAAATACAGCTAGAAAATAATATGAGTGCGCCCCGTGTGTCTCCCTCAAGAGGCTTATGCTGCTTTCTTTTTTCCCCCTTACCCTTTTTGTTAATGAAGATAGAGCCCACTATATCAATGCAAAAGCATCTCTTCTCCCTCTTTGCTCTTTTTTGTTTTTTAATACCCCTCTGTAACTGCAACCGTATTTTTTTTAACCCGTCTCAATATAATTTATCTTCCATATGAGCACTCACACATTCGCATTCGGTACTGCAGACTAAGATTTTTTTTATAAAGCGCCATACCAATTTCGCAGGGCAACGTCTCCGTTACGTTTAGAAATGCTACTAGAGAAGCACGCTTCTACGTGGGATCAACGCAGTTCCATCTGTAGAACTACTCAAGCTCAGGTACATAAAAACATTTATATATACCTGCTCTTTCCACTAAAGCATATCTAGCCATGTATACAGTGAAACCTCCATATATTCATTACAGATATTTCTGAAAGTTTTTTCATTATCTAAAGCGAACATTTATAACGTGGAAGAGAAACAGTGCAAAACCGCAAATTTTATATATATATTATATAAAAAAAGATTGTTTCTTTTAACAAAAATTATTACGTGAAAATCTTTCCTTTTACATCGATATTATATAACCGATATATATATATATATATATATATATATATATATCGAGGTCTCACTGTAATGGCTAAAGCTATATAAGAATAATGCTAGTGGCACATAGGAAAACGTAAGCAATCAGTAAGCAAATCAGCCACGATCGAAAACTTAAGCAGTAGCAAATCAAACATATGTTGATTTTCTTACTACTACTTACGTCTTACTGCTTAACTTTTTCTATGTGCTTTTAGCCTAACTTATGAAAATAATTGCCGGCTGTAAATCGCATAAGCGCCGTCTTGAAATTTTCTAAATTATCGATGTGTGTATCAGGCTATAACGAAAATGTGTGATTTCTAAAGGTATCTTAAGACGTAGCCTGTGTTGCCATTCTTTTTTGCTTTTTCAATATCAAAACCGTCGATCCCCGAAAAATTCACGTGGTTTATGTAAACCATATAATATTGCCGGCGCAATATCGTCTCTCTCTCTTTCTCTCTCTCTCTCTCTGGGGACGGCAAAACAACAAAGTACCATTCGTCGCTGAACTACAGCAAATTAAGGAAAAAATAATAATAATAAGGAATCATCGTGTAATCTATGGCGACGGTAATTTGGCGTATCCTAGGCATATCGATAAACGTGCATGTGTATAAAGAATTGTGCTATCCACTTTAACGAAACTGCACGGACTTTTACTGGCCATTATAGTAGCAAAGGCAATAAAATACTTGTGCATTAAAATGTTTTATAAACAGTCAAATGCATTTAAACGTTTTAATTACCGAAGATACGCCCACCGTACGCCCTATAAAAGAGAAAAAAAATAATAAAGTTACGATGAGCCCCATAGTTTCGACAGGAGTTCTAAAAAATTTTACTAAGTTTCTTCAGCTACTGTGTTACATCGTTATTCCCTTCGAAACAGGGCTTAACGATTTTACCGATTTGATTCATTAGTGGTTATACTACTTGTGTTTCTCAGCACGCACGGCAACGAAATGTTGGATGGATTTCTAACTAATAAGTGTTGAACAAATCCTATTTACGATACTCGCACTTTTTATGGTGAGATCATTCACATTTGAAATATTCTCCGGTGATCCACCGGCGCGAATACTAAATTGCACGCAGGATTTGTCAATGTCGCTCTCACGAACAAATGTATAATAGTGGAATTTTAAACATAAGTATTCTTTTTCTGGCTTCTCTTATCCAAAAAAAAAAACTGAGTGCACAGGCAGTCAGCGAAAACGTGAATACGTATTATACGTGAAACTGTCTGTAACTCTGCGCAAGTGTACATGTATACGCGCGCAAAACACGTGCGTGTAGTGTCAGACATAATAATGTCGTGTCTCTTCCTTACATATAATTGAATTTGCGTGTAGAGTAATCATAATAATGATGATAGAAGTAGAAATAGAGAAATATGGAAATAATCGCGTCTACTTGTCCCACCAGTCAGGGCCACTGTTGCCATTATTAATGGAATTATTGTACGATGAATTAAAGTTACCTCCATAATTTGAATAACCTATAACAAAATAAAAAGAAACAAAATGCATAAAAATATTGTAATCATACTATTTATACATTTATAATATTTATACATTTTTTAAATTAAAATATTTTATTAGTATTAGTAATATTCTGTTGATGGCAATCATTTTATTTACCTCCATAACCACCAGGTCTAGAGGGCCCATTACTACGACCAGGTCCAGAACTGGATTGTTGACGATAATCTC
>QKQZ01055736.1:0-23584 GCA_003595255.1 Solenopsis fugax | reverse complement strand
GCCTCATTCGGTTCAGATTCTTTATATATAAAATGTTTATATATTAATAATATATAAACAAATATATTAATAAAAAAATATTATTTTATAAAGTATTTATGTATTTTCAAAAATTACTTATTATTTTATAGAAAATTAAGATGAAACAATTATTTATTAGTGTGCAAATAAGGTTTTTTCCCAACGTATATAATCGTCATCAAAATTATTTTACAATTGTTAGCAATGTACGATCATAGCGAAACATTTGTGTTCGTATTTTTCTGAGTGAAATAAAAGTGTAATGAAGAAAAAAATCTTTTAAAATACCGCGACAATCTGTATCATGCAGGTTGTTATACAATATTACCCTTACATTGTGCACAATGGAAATTTTTTGAAAAGACTGCATGAATTCTAAATCGACATTGGGAGTACGATACTGTGCAGTATAATTTGAGTTAATTCCGCTGCAGGGAACAGGAGACTCGATTAAAAACCTCGGCTCATTGTCTTCTGTTTGCTCCTGGTGCACGTTCGACACTGCCCAATTTCCTCGCATCTTTCTCGGTAAGTTAAGCGCATAAAAGCGTACCGCACAGTTCCGTAGATTATTTACCCTAGCTTTCCTTATAATTTTCAATCGATCATTTATGATTTACGTACACTTTGTGGTAATACAGCGTGTACCTTTAGATAAAGCTCTGATCACTTGACTACGAAATTACCTCACTACTGAAGCTGAAAGCACTCGACCATCGAAGATTCTCCGTGAAGATAATTATGAATTCTCTTTCAAGATTACGTCGAAATCCCGGTGGGTTATCACAGTCAATGAAAGACGGTCCAAAGTTAAGGATGTCACGTTGAACGATCGAACCAAGAACAGAAAGTTTTGTCCCTGGTATAGTTGAGCGAGAAGCTGTAAAAACTACTGAAATATTACAATTTTATATTGAAATTAGCTCAAAATTTCGATCGTGATTTTTCGGAATACAGTTCAGATGGCTAAACTTTCGTTCTTAGATCGTAGATATGAAATTTTAATATCTTTTGGGCAACGAGTGAAGACATTAGATCGCCAAGAACGTAGGCAAATACAGTTAACGCTGTTTGCTCTGGTTTGAATGGTAGTTACATGTGTGGAACCTGTGCACCGCGAGTGAGATTTTCCTACCCTGTGACCTTCCTCGGCTCAGTGCGTAACGGTCCCTCAAGTTAAATAGTATAATGGCCAATTTAAAATGTCCCGGAGTATCTAAGATTTGTGTTTGCCCGTGGTCGAGATGTGTTTGAACGACATCTCGTCTCTGAGAACCGAGAATGGAAGAGGAACATAGTTACGACCGCGAAAAATCCCATGGGCCTCGGACACGTATTGGACTTTTAGCCACGTACATACGAGATGAATATAATAATTCGTTTCTCTTATAATTAAATATAAAAATATTAATTATTTAAATCTTATATATGTAGCTTATATAGACAATTTGTATGCTTGTAACAAGACGCGATATCAATAAAATGTCTCGTTATTGAAGAAGATACAAATGTTTCAAACGTAAATCATGTACTCTTCTATAACTATCGATGAAAAATCGATGTATGCGAAATACTGAAACGACCGGGATCAAAAAATATGTTTTCGACGCTGCTTTTTACGCGCGTCTGCCAATCCAGTATCGCGAAACTAAACGTATCACGCGTTCCTGCCGAACACGATCCCGTGGGACGGAGCACCCAGCACGCCTATTTTTCACGTGATAACCGTAGAGGGCGGTGGAAAGGGGGCGACGCATTATTGCATTGTCCAGTTTGATAGAATCCCAAAATCCTTCAGGTTCTGCGACGCGGCCACGCGAGGTGCCTAGCAATGCGCCTTGCGGCCATTTTCCCCAGGGTACGCGGTAACCCATCAAACTTTTAGCTGGACATCCCCCACTCTGGTTCCGGTAGTTCTTCTTCTTTTGCTGGAACGTGCCAGCAGCCGGCACCAACGGCGGGATCTTCTTGTGATGAATATTGCAGGGGGCGCTTATTGTTTCCACTCACAAATCATCCGCCGATGTCTCGCGGGGGGCGAGCCGCAATGTTTTATTCTCCTTCGGTCGACAGGGTCGACAACGGTAGATCTAGCCGGCTTGTGTGTGCGCGAGAAGCCATGTCCTTTCCGAAAGGAGACCGTCTTCGCCCGATGGCAAGACATATCGTTGCCATTACGTGCCGGAAATCTTGTTTGATTGAAGCAAATGGTCGTTGTAAAGGATTTCCGAGAATAATCGTCAATGTTGCGCTAGCACGCAATAAAATAAATCAATTGCACGTGAGCTCTAAAATTTTATCTAGAAAAGAGTAAAATCGACTTATATCTTGTATCCCGACACATTGAAGTACTTTTGTATCTTACATGTGAATAACTTGAATAAGTGTATTACAGAAAACAAGAAAGTTTGTACGATTAAATTATCATATTTGTAATCATGAAATTAATTTTGTGTATTAATTATAACGTCTAAATAAAGCAAATGTAAGCTTTTTATATTTGCTTCGTGCAACTGTTTCACGATATCCAGTCCTGTGAAAGAAATGCGCGTTACCAGGAGTATATGTTCCAGTTCTTTACGAGGGAAGCTAAATGGAGGTTGGGAAAAGAACGTAAACTCGTTTCTTTTGGTGGCTCGAACGCCACCCTCGTCCCAATTCCGTAACAATAATTTTGCAAATAGCCGGCGGAAGCCGCTGCTAAATAATGAAGTACCCTGTCGTACCGAAGATTCAATTTGCGGCAACGCATAGGATGAAGACTAAGGTAGAACAAAAAGAAATTTGATGATAAACTTACTACGCTTCCCGAAAATATCTTTAATTTTATTCTCACTTTCGTTTTCTCGCATATGTAATAGATTACTTGTTTGACTGTCGTAAAGTTTTCTTTCCTTTCGTTATTATCGTGAACTTTATATACGTTAATATCGCATCTTGTAACCAAAGATTACTTTATATAACTACTCTAATAAATTATGATAAATAGGCATTGTTATTGTTGCGTAAAAAAATTCAGCTGCTGTTTGCTATGTCTGAAACTCACCACAAGTCATAACATATTTTAAGCGAAACTGATGGTCGGCGTAAAATATTCAAATATAATATTCAAATGTCGACCGCAAACCGGAAACTTGATTTTCGACACGTATGAATCAACGTCAGTACGCTTTCTTTAGATGCTGATTCTTGGATATGGACAGAAATCGTGTTAGGGTCTGGCAAGGGCTGAGAGGTATACAAAATGTACGATCTATGAATAGAGTAGAGACCATACAAATACATTTACAGGGCTTAAGGATAAATTTCGGCCGCAATAATTGAAAAATTGACAAATTATTCAAAATAAAATATTCTTATTAAATAAACAAGAGAAAATTTTGTTAATATAATATAAAGAAATTTACGATTTTCATTTACAAAAACTTTGTATTTGAAAGAGATTGTTAGGAAATAGTTGTAATAAGATTTATATTTATTTACATCATTTATTTATGCATTTTTTTAAATTATTATTTTTTAAAACTCAAACTTTATTTATATGTATAAAAAAAATTTGAATGTGAGTAAAAAAGATAAAAAAAATTAGAAAGCAATCGGAATAACGCATCAACATTTCTATAAACAATGCATAGCAATTGCATTGTAAAATTTTACAAGCTTTCGATCATTTTCAGGTAGGGCGAGAAGTTGCGGATTTCTGCAGGTCGGGAAGGGGACAGCTCACCAGAACGTGTTTACTCCCGGCGAAACTAATTGCGCGTGCACGATTTTATTAAATTTGTCCACAACGTTACCTCGTTTGCATTCGTTAATGAGTTTTCGGTCTGGCGGTCCGGGCCATGGACGTAACGAGGTTTGGACGGACGAAAGGGGGCGGGTGTACTCGAGCAAGCGGGATGAGGGCGGGAGTGGAGTGTGCCGGTTCGGTTTTTGCCCGAATTTGCATACTTTTCGCGGTGGTTTAATTTCTACGGCCCGCAAAATCGGACGCCCCCTTTTTTGCCTTTACACCGCGAATAGCGTCGGACTCTGGCCAGTCGCACTCCGACACGGTATAAGTACACGAAGGATGTGATAGGCCATCGTAGATCACTCTGCGGTCTGGCATCTCAAGGGTCGCATTATCCCTACCTCAACCCCCTTCGTGGGAGCAACCCTTTTTGGTCGGTCCTTCTTCTACAAATTACACTCGACCTTCTATTGCACCGACCGCGAAAGAGTTTAATCGACCCCGCGGAAAAAAGATGGGCACCTAAGCGTTCCACGTCCGCTCGAAGGAGGAAACCTTCCTTTCGCGTGCTTGAAAAGATACGGTGCAATTTATCGATAGTGTTTCCGGTGTTTTATTTGGTCATTACATTAACCCATTACACGATATTTCACGTGTCAACGCATCAAGAAATATGTTCTAAATATACGTTTGAAAAATTTACGATATATTCCGAATGACTGTTATACGTATTTGAACGTATCCTCCTTAAAACACATTAAAAACTTTTTCCAAGTATGCTTCTTATAACGGCGTTTCCTCGACGACGATACGGACTCCCACGGGGTTTAAACCACTTGGAATATTTACGATAAATACTTACACATACTTTTGCGTGCGGATAACGAAGGGTGCCGACCGATAAGAATATTATTCAAATTTACTATATGTATATATGTATAATCAGACGTTACGATATCGAAGTTAAGTCATTGAAAAACAAATCTTTTAAAATTTTTTTGCCTCAAATAATGCAGTTATCATAAAATTATATGAATATTGAAATTTATATGAATATACGCTAAAACTTGAGTATCGATGCATTGCTATCAACTTTATATTTAAAATTTTAGCATCGATTCTGTTATACGAATACTAAACCAATATACTATAATTTGACAATAAATGTATATCTTAAAGTTTATTGTCATGTAAATTGTAAGTACGTATTATATATGCTGTTAACATGTTGCAATATTCTATAAGTTAAACATATAAATAAAGAAAAATACAGTAGATATCTACAGTTCGGCTAGCAGAGCTACGTAGGTGTGGTGTAGCTTGATGTCTGAGCAATATCACGGGGACATGGTCATCTTAATAGACTCGTCGGTCGCTCGGTGCGAAGCCTGGAAACCGAAAAGCACGCACCAATGATTTTAATGAGATTCACAAGTCGGAAAGCCCGTCTGAAGTTATGACACGCTTATAGTGCTGGACTTTGTGACGGAGGAAGTTCGCATCATTCTACCCTCGTCGTATGCAATATGGCGAAACAAGAAATCCAATGCGTGATCCGATGCTGGGATGAATGAGATACTATTTCTGATATTCCCCGTTCCCTGAGGATTGTCAAGAAAAGTGACGTTATAAGACATTTTACGGGGCTGATTAAATTTCCAAAATCGCCAGGCTTCATGAAAAATTGACATTTACGTCCAACCGTTTTGTAAGTTTTCAGCGCGCGGTTACGTACACGACGCGTGATGAGAACGAAGTGGAAGTGGTTGAATTTCAGTTTCGCTTTGCCGGATGGTCCGTTGTGCCGAGAGCGTGGTTGGGGAAAGCACGAAGGGGTGAGAATGAGGAGAAACTGGCGGGATTGCGTTCATGTTGGTCGTGAGTTTCGGACTTGGGAATTTCGGCCGGTGGCTCGTTCGCGGGGCACAAAGCGGTCTGCCGGACTTAACGTGATTAGCAGAGATACCCCGGCAGTTTCCTATTATCCGCGGTCCAGACGCCGCCGCACAACCGAGCGGTCTTCTCCTCCTTTTTCGACCCCCCGTCAACCCCTTCGGCTTGATTCCATTCTACACTGAAACACGCTGATTATCAATGTCCTCAATTCACTGTAAAGGTATAAGTAAGTAGCGAGGGAATTTCTATTTTAATATATACAATTCTTTATCTCTAGTTGCACATTAATAACAAGTATTTTATATAAATCATTTTTTGTACAAAATATGCTCTTACAAATTATTAGACTGACCACAAAATAACACTGTACAGGTAAAAAGACTTTCGCTTGATTAATTATTATCAATTAATTAACATGTCATAAGAATTCAACTAAAGAGTAAGTAAGACTTATTTATATTTCTTAGATCAAATTTCTGCTTCAAGTATCTTGATCTCGTAGGATCGACGCGATTATCGACAGTAAAAAATGCCGATATAAACCGGCAAAGATCAGACGGCTGAGGCCGGCCGATCCTAAAATCAGAAGTGCGGAGCGATACGGGAGAGTGTATACCGGCCACACGAGCTTACAGACAGTATACAGAGTGAGAGTCCCTGCGAGTATGAAACTCAATTTGATTCCTGCTTCCCCTCAACCCCCGTCGTCGGAACCGGAGGTGAGTGGGACGAGAGGAACCTGGTCCGCCACCCCAGAAAAGGGGGTGCTCCCAGGGGCGCGCGACTGACCCGACATCCTGCAGGATCCAGCCACTCATATTGCCAATTACCAACTCTACGACCCTCTCGCTCTTCGCTCGCTTTGGACTTCGGATGATTCCAGCCACTTCCAGGCTGTTCCAGTTACATCGACGCCGGTGTACGTTCTCATAGCCGTCATAGCCCGAAAAGGCCGTTGGCTAGACGCACGCCAAGTAAGCGTAATCTCTGGCGAATATTAAAGGATTTATGTTTCCTCTTACCGCCCCTGTACTGAGTGCACTTTGCGTGTGATCATTTCAAGAACAGGGTACGGGCGAGTGCGTTAATGGTAATAGATTGCCCATCTCATCTTACTTAAATGATCCTTCCAAAGGTTCGAATAAATTGTAGGATATGTTTCTGTGTACATTTTCTTAACGTATTAACATATTTGATACCTAATATGTATGTATAAAATTTAAGTTAATTGTAACTCTTGAAACTGCATGATTAAAAAATAAATAAATTATCGTTAATTCGATGAATATTTTTGTAAATATTACTATAAATACTTGCACGTATATTTAAATTTGGATTATAAATAGATGAAAAAGTTTGTCTTCAATAAAATGCAAGGAATACACAACTCAAAAAAGGTCCTATCAGAATAATTATTAATATTTATAAAAATATTTCAAAAATAATTGTGGTTACGAAAGAAAGAAATAAGTCTGAATTAAGGAAAATAGTAAACGTTTTTTTTAACGCGTAAGGATCTGGAAAATGCCCGGGACTTCATAGCTGCGCACAATCGAAATGAAACCACAAAAATACGATCGCAAAATCACTTAGGTTTATTGGATCGGATGAGAAGCGGCGGTGCATTTGGAGAGAGGTAATCGTATATAAAATCTATATGTCACACGTATACGTCCCTATATCCCGGAGTTTATGCGTTATAAAAGAGGGGTTGCCCCGTGGCACGCGGATAGAGGACAAGCTTGCGAGGGGGGGGGNGGGGGGGGGGGGAAGGCGGCATCGCGAAAGGTGGAAGAGCGTCGAAGAGGGGTGGAACGGTGAGTTTAACAAATATTGAAGTCTCGGAGACGTCAGCTCGCCCGCGGGCTCCCTTCGTCGCGGCCCGAGGAAGGAAAGTTCCGAGTTTAAACTTGTCTAAATGTTTATACTTTTCCCTCGCCTCGATATTTCCACGAGACCCGCGGCCGATCCCTCCGCTATTCGCTCCTAACGCCGCTATCTTTCTGACGTGTCCTCAAAACGACATCCTCGCCCATTCGCCTTTCAATATTTTTCCCGTGCGCGCACCGACACTTCCGTTCGCACTACTCTCGCCTCCTCGCGCTACGTTGGCCTCCTGCATTTCTTATACTTCCGTAGCTCGGACTCGCGCTACCATCTCCTGCTTTTCTGCCATTCTCCGCAACGCGTGCCCGCCTTTGATGTACTCGTACGAGCACACGACTCCTTGAGCTTCGTGTCACGAAAACGCCGCGGTTATTATGCATGTATGCCGGGATTCGATGTCGCGGGGGATGGGGCATTCTCTTTTTCACTTGAATCCCCCGTGGTGTTGCCCCGGCGTCCTTGAATGCTTCGGGAGCATTTCGCATTCCCGTTTAAATTATATAACGGCCTCATGTTTTTGCGAGGCTCCGGACTTCTTCGTAACCGCAAGATACTCCGAAGGCGCCAAATGCGTCTATTTTATCAACATTACAACGGTGAAATGATCAAAAGAGCTTTATTCACAAAAGTCTGCATTATTGAGTTAGCTTTATCCTGTGAAATGCAATGTTATATACAGAATATGGATGAAATTTGATGGTGATAAAAAACGAGATAAATCGCAATTTCCATCAGACTGATAAATTTTTTTTTAATTATTCCGGTATATAATGCACTTCCGATGGTGTACGCATCGCTGAAAGCGTTCCGGAAACAGTCGAGAATGAGAAAGCATCGATATCGAGAAAGTGGGTACCGTATTGGACTTCGATGCATCGAGAAACGATTGTGGCCGATTATAAACGCATCGCGGCAACGCTCGCAGGTAGCGCGGGGAGGGCTGATTCGCGAAGGGTGGGCGACGGTGGGTGGCTTACGGTAGAGTAAGATGTAATTTTCAATACCCCGGCCCGGGGTCTCTGGAGGCGCAAGGGGAGCCACAATTCCGGGGGTTTACCGTGCGCTGTCGACGTAAACTCTCCTCAGTCGCACCCCCGTCGGCCGAAGTCAGCCACGGAGAGCACCACTTATTCGAACCCCCAGTGACTGTCAATACCAGGTAGTATACTGTCTCTGCCCGTGTATGAAACGGATAAATAAATCTCATTGCATGCCTGATTCATCAAGGTTCAGCTACATTTGACATTCGCGATTATTCTCGATACATCCACGAGCGCACTTAATACAGTGGAAGTATTGAGATAATTTAATAGAAAAATCATACTATTTTCCTGCATATTTCATTATTTAAAGTACAGATATGATATATAAAAGCGAAAATATATATGTATCTATACACTTGTATGAATAACAAAACTGAGTTTATATAATAAAGTAACTTCAAAGATAAGAATTTGCTTTGTTTATTAAATAAATTATTGCACGAATTAATTATTACATTGCAATAATTTGTTAATTTAAATATGCCTTAAATATTTTCTGAGTATTTTGAGTATTTAATATTTTTAACTTAATTGACCTAAATGAATATCAAAAATAGATTGAAATTCTTATACTTCTGTAAAGTATACTTTTTATCTCGGATCCATAACACACGGTACCAAGAAAAACTCTGCTTTTATGCAAGAAATATATACATTACCGGGCATTGAAACTATCAGACGTTCCTATATCATTGACAGCTGTCGAAGATTCTCTATGATACAGTTCTACTAACTGTACGTACACGACAGAGAAGGGCTGCACGTCTCCGCTTGGATCTTTCTCAATGACTAACCTCGTTTTGAAGTTGCAACCATGACGTTCGCCAAAGCAAGGTGAGAACCACATGTGAGAACCTTGTTCACAGCCCAGGGGAAAGCTGAGAGTCACACTGATCTTGCTCTTTGTCGCGGGACCCATTGGAGTGCATCCTCCACCTTCGCAGCACGCTCCCCCACAGCATTCTCCTCTGCTTCGCCACGGTCCTCCCGGCATCCTCTGGTACCTTCCTTCCAGAGTCGCGAGGTACATAGCGTGGCTTTTGAAACCTCTCGAGAGGGTATGTTGACTTCGATATTCCGTATCGAGTTACGCTCGTTTCGTGTACCAAACAATTGGTGAAAGGTGCACGAGTACCAAACAAAACGTGGCACGCAAGGAAGCAAGGTTTGTGTGTCGCGTATTAAATCATTAAGTTTTGAATTACAATATTTTTTATACGTGTAACTTTTACTTACTTTCACTATATAATTTAATTTTACTAATAATTATAACAGTATATCTAGAGAAGAAAAATTTTTTTCTACTTTGATACGATATTTTCCAAAATAATACGTTAACATATTTTTTGTATGGATACAATTTAACATTGCTAATTGGATAATAAAAACATTTAAATATATATATTTTTAATATTACTTATAAGTATAATTCATTAATTTTTTACATGATAGATAGCTTCATAGTTTCATATATTGTAACATCTAAATACGATTTTATATTCGAAATAAGTTGAAAATAATACGACAGTTGCCATTGACGTAAAAATCGAGAGTGATAATCAGCATAAAACACTTGTGACGATTGTGATTTTCACACGGATAACGATCTTGGAGAGTCAGAGAAATCCCCCAAACGCCGTGAATTAGTGTCCGTTTGATTTACCCATGGGAGGATGAGGTAAGTCGGCAATCGACCGTTCGTCTCAGGTACACGCAAAAACGTCTTCTGACTCTGCCACTGGAAATGCGATCGTCATCTAATTGGAACTCGATACCCAGTAACGAGGGTTACAAACTTTTCCGTTTTCTGTCTGCCTCAGCTCTCTCTCCCTACTGCGCGCTACGTCCTCCCCCTTGTTCGTTCACCTCCGTTTCCTTGTGGGCGCGTCCCCGCAAGTAACAGCGCTAAGAGGGGATGAAAAATTGTTATCTTATTTATGAGCACAAGATTAGACCAGCGGTAGAGCGTTTCGCGCCACTAACAGGCGTCGGAATGATGAATGTCCCTTGAACCGAGCGTGCTTCGGCTTGCTCGGGCGTCGCAGTGTTCATTTAAAAGGGCGTCATTAATTAACTAATTAAGCGTATTGTAGCATCCACGGATTGATGGCGTCACGCCATAACAACCGTGAAGAGATTAGAATACGCGAAACTGTGGAGAGTTGACACGAAATATAAACAAGACACTTGACACTCATGTGTGACGTGTGTATAGTAAATTAACGAAACATTTCTTTCCCAGCTTAATACCTAGGAAAACTCGTCTTTTATTAATTTGTTCATTTATATCACCGAAAATTTATGCATAAAATTATCTAGATTACAATTATTATTACAATTATTTTATTTACTAGTTGGCTTACAAAAATCATTTTTTTAACTTTCGCTCTGTTAATTCAAGACAATACGTGATCTTTTTATGCGACAGATTTCAAACATTATAAGTAGAAAAAAATGTCTGTGAAAATAACTTATACGAGTTTTTTGCTCGCGAACAAATTTTGAATTTCTCACGGAACTGCGTTGGATACGGAGAATTACTCCTGCGCCATTACGAGCTGTGGTTCGTTTGCAGAGCTTCTCAACGATGCAGACAGTGCATTCGACTGCAACCGGCCACGAGTCCCCAGGAGGGATGCAACACCAGCTTATCTACGCGCCAGTTTGGAAATCTCGGCGTGGAGATGCGATACGTCTGGAGGGAAGGCTGGTAGACGTCACGTGAGGAAAGAGTAAGAGCGAGAGCGAGAGAGAGGAAGAGAGAGAGGGAGAGGGAGAGAGAGAGAGATGGACGAGGCGCGAGAAGCAGGGATGTACACGAGTTGAAGCTAGAGGAGAACTAAAAGGACGAGGGAGAGAGGGAGAGGATAAGGTCGCTTCAACCTCTCGGCATCCCACGAGGCCTCCGGTGTAATTAAGCGAGTGCACCCTCACATGTCTACGTACGTTCGCATCATGTCTATCCATCTAACCGTGGTAGGGTTGTTCTCTTCGTCGACTCGTCGTCCCTTATGCCAAGGGTCGAGAGATAAGGCCGCAAAAACCTTTGAAACCTCGGTACGTCCTTCGTGCCTACATCTTGTAGTTTCCCATACCAGCGAATTTAAAAACGTACGTGTTGAGAAATACAACGTATCCGCGGGGAGCTCTGATGGCCACTTCCATCAGCACATTGTCAGATTGCGCATTATGGCGCACTTCTTTGTTTCGCGGTAATTACATGTGAGGTCACGAGGCGATTTGCGAAAGCGAATTCGTAATGGAGCTCTATTTATATTGGAATTTTAATAAAACTGTCGAATTTTAATAAAATCGTCATTTTACGAGTCTGCGAATATTTTAAGAAACGTTCGTAACGTAAGCGACATGGAATAACTGAATATTGGTCCTGATATCGCGCACATTCTTCTGAAGACTCTCTTCTTTGACATGACATTTGGAAACTATAATTGAGGCAAAGGCAGTGAACGAATATTACGGAGGACCGTGCACACGTTTGCGTGTACGTTATATGGTAATGGAGGGCCAATCATGCGGTAACTAGCCACCCTGGGGAGACGGTCAGAACTGCCACCCGGTGGTCAGCTCCCGTCAATGTGTCACTTACGTAGCCGGAATAGCGAACCCTCCCGATAAAGCATTACCGCTGAACGTGTTTTCCCCTCGATTGCAAGTACTGTCAGTTTCCTGTCTGGAACATTCTGTCCACGCGTTTTAAAAAGCTGCGAGATCATCTCAAGCTTGTATACACAACGAAGAAATTCGATTCCTTTATCGTCCCGTTTATAATTTTGGAATCATAAATAATTTTCAAAATAGCATTCTCTGACAATGTATGAAATGGTATAGTTAAGACATCAATGGAAAAATATGTATATTTTAGAAGTCAGAAATAAGATTATGATTTTTATATAAAAATGATAGAAGAACGGCTGACATTGTCAGAGGGGCTCGCTCGACCGAGCGGATGAAAGGTTCGTCGAGGCGCAAAACTGCGTTAGAACTCACATTAAAAGTTGGCGGATACGACGAGGAGGAGCCGGACGAATCGAAGGGTCGAGAAAGCACAAAGTGATAGGAGTGTGGCGGCCAATTCTTGATTCGTACCGACGGTATCGTGAGCGACTTGACGAAGGTGTGCGCAAAATTGCCGCAACCACCACCACCATCACCACCACCACCATCGTCACGATCAACAACAGCAACGCAAACGTTCACGTTCTATCACCGATGATACGGACTTGCAATACCACCTTCGCCATCGGTCGAGCCAAGGGTGTATAGAGCCGCGAGCGAGTGAGAGAGACCAGGAAACAGGGCGATAAATAACTACAGGATGAAAAAGGGGGCGCGGTACCCTCCCGGGGCCCCTAAACCTAGACTACACACCCCTCGCCATCCCTTGCCGTCCCGCGCCGCACCAGCTTCGTATAAACCGCGCGCGCGGGCCCGACCCCGACAATTATACCCTCGCACGCGAAATGTTTTATTACCCTGACGTAGAATGTGCTTGCGTACGACGAGAGTGGTTGGTCGCCTGTGTGTGTGTGTGTGTATGCGCGTGTATCGATGCATCCCTCCGTGTGCGCGCATGCACTGCTGTTGTTCGATGCCATACGGAAACCTGACGATGCCTGACGGTACATGCCCTACTTTTCTAACTTCAAAATCTCTGTCAAATAAAACGACATTCGCCGCTGTACAGATTTAAACGCAACGATCCTAAAATCTAAAATCTTAAAATTTTATCTCAAGCGAACATTAATTCTAAGAAGCATACAACATTCGCGTACAAAGTGTTTTGATGAAGCGCATTCATGTGCTAATACCGAAATAATGTAGCCTGCGCCAGAATTCTTGAGGGAGACACGAGCCTTTGAGAGTGAAACCGGCTAATTACGAAGCAAGCACCCGGTAAAGTCTTCTACCTTGGACTACGGCCTCGGAGGGATATACGAGGTTGGCAGTGCTTGAGGGGATCCACTACTCCCAAAACGTGCACCGGATGACGCTTGATCTTTCGGCTAATTCTGTAATCCGGGCCGGCACTACCTGCTAACTGCTCACTAAATCGAGGATCCAATCTTCTCTGCTATCTTCGCTCTTTATCACGACAAATGGTCAGTGACAATGTCTAAGTGATACTTCAAATAGGATTCGATTTTAATAAAATTAACTTTTCTATTATTACATTATAATATAAAATAGTTTTCTGCCTTGCAAAATAACACTTCTTTTAAATATTCGAAAATGAAATGAGATTTTATAAATAAAAATGATAAAGTTGAAGTAAGGCATTTCTTGTCATTATAAAACAACCAATTCTATATATTTTTAGTCTTTATTTTTGCATTCTGTATGCTTATAAGATATTAACTTTTGCTTTCAATTTTAAAAAGTACAAGTTATGTTTTTCGATATGTATCAATACAATGGCGTATAATGTCATGAAATTTCGAAGACGTGTCCTGCGTATAAATTGACTGTTAATTACTGAAAAATGAGTAAGCTGACAGCGCAGCTATTTACCATCCCTGCATTCATCCCACGAGCCAAGTCAGCCCTTAGTCTTTGGTTAATCGGGTTAAATTAACTCAGTTAGCGCACGGCTGTTATGCCCTCGTAGTTAGCGACTTGTTATCCCGAATCAGGCTTCTCGTCAGAAATATTCAGGCGAAGCTCACTGCGTCATAGTGATAGCATATAAAATATGAATTATTGCTCGAAAACGTGATTGCGGATTTAATACTGTTAGGTAAAATTGAAATAATTTTATTATTGAGAGATTATGAGAAGGTTCAATTAATATGGAACATTAAATGCAAATAATAAAAGTTTTACTTGCGACGGCTTATGTTTATAAATAAAACAATGTTACAATGCCTTTACTGAAATATATTTCAAGATCTAACAGCTCAATGAAGAATTTCCGGAGGAATAATATAGCGCGAAACTTTGTTGCTGCTCATTTATCGGTTCGAATCGCAGCATCGATTTTTAAATTGCGTAATAAATAAAATTAGCAGCGAGGGTGACTTCCGTGGTGGGCAAAGGGGCCGTAATTGTAACTTCATCAGGGCAACTTCCCTCAACTTAATAAAGCTGTCTCAATTTTCGCCTCATTACCGAAACTCGTGCGAAATTTTCTTGTTCAATTTATATATACTATATGCAATAAATGCAGTATAATTTGTTTTTTATTTTCGTAAATAAATGCGAATCTTGTAAATTTATGCCTACCGTATTATTATTTTCGATTTATTTTCGCGTTTGGCGTTCCTACTCTTTTTGTTTCGGACGAAACGTTTCATTATTTCACGAAAAATTACGACTGCGCTGCGTAATAGGACCAGTACATCACACAGCTTGCAAACGCGCGAAAAAATAACATTGGTTTTCTAGATTTATGGGTTTTGCCAATGTATATAGCGCACACATCGATAAAAAAATATTTTAACTTCAAAACTAGGTAAATCTATAAAGAAACGATAGATTGTCTACTTGGTATGTTGTTTTCGCTACGCATAGTATTATTCTAGATGCATGAAAGCCAAAATTATGATTAGATGCTTGTGTTAAAGAGCATCGACTCTTTATGTTTGTTGTATTGTAACGGTGATTGCTACGGTTTTTGAGCTGTTTTTACGAGTTGCAATCAAAAAATGTTTTCAGCACATACATTTTGATAGAAAATAATTTATCAGATATAAAAATGACAGAGCCAATATCGATCTACTCGTATATATAGCGGCTCTTAATACAAAATCATTTTTATGTGAATTTTTACAGTTTCCAACTCACGTGAACTGCGCAGCGCATATTCGTCGATTTTGAAACACAATCCTTAACTGAAGTATCTTATGCGTAAAAAACTATTTATTATTAAAAGTAATTTATACTTTATAATGACGCGAGCATCGCTGAGTGCGTTAATTAATTGATTGACACTGTATAATCATCTCTTTCATCTTCAATGCACGAAATGCTAGCGTGCTTGTTGTTGATGCGTGTCTTGCACTCAACTTAAACACGTTCCCATAAACCGCGCGTAACGTCACGCATAATGTAACATGATTGCGTTGTGTACGTTTAGACATACCATTAGCATGGCGATTGACATATGCATCCCATTGACGACGCTCGGGTTCGAGGCGAACGTACTCGTGGAGCGTCGCACAGGTAGAAGTGAGGCCAGAATAGCGGTATCCACTCTCATGTAACTAATCAACCGGCTGTCGAGCCAAATCGTCCCCTACTGGATCCCTCACAGACCCTCGGAAATCGGGAAATCCGGACGTATTGGCGCAAACAGAACGGCAAAGAAGTTGCGTAATAAACGTACGATGGAGCTTTATTACGTAAGACTCGAGGAGGACTTTCGTCCGCGTCATATTCGAAAGCGGCGATAAAAAAGCGTACAAAAATGAAAATAAGAGAATTGTGTCGAACAAAGTAATTATGGAGCACGCTTTCGTAGGTAAAAGGAAACGCTTGGTCGCACTGCCGAGCATTCCGCGAGGTAGAAGGCGAGGGTCGGAGTTGATAAAGAAATAAAGAATCGTGAAAGTTCGCGTCGAACCCCGCGTTCCCGTGAGGCCTTATGACTTAAAGTCTCCTTACTCCGTTAATTCCGAACATTAACAAAAGTCCCGCTAAAACTCGCCGCCAACTTTCCCGACCTCCAGGGACCGAGCCGGACTTGTTAATGAAAAAAATACAATAAAACTCTTTCACGACGAAACTCGTCTCAAATTCTCGAGACTAGCCTGCTCGTGCTCTGCAAAGAGGACTCCTTTCTTCTGCGTTCCTTCGGACAATATAATTGGTAGTCATAATCGAATAATGTGACCCTCATGCCAAATCTCCGAACAAAATAGCTGTTTCGCACGAATATGAGAAAGAAGTCATTTCTATCAATTTTAACAATAATTTATTGTTTATTTGTTAATATAAAGATTAGTCAAGTAAAATTTGTCGGAAAGATTAAAGGAAAAAAGTCGCGAGTTATATTAGAACAGAAAAAAAGTCTTTTTTTCTTAAAAAATAAAAATGCAAGAAGCAACAAGAGCAACGTCTTACGTCGTTCGCGTGTGTTTGTTCTCAGTAAAATGTAAAGACTTCAATGCCCATTTTTTTTACACCCACCTCCAGACTGTTTCGCGAGTAGATTTAAACTGCATATTCTTTTCGAAGGGCGCCAGGCTTAATACCGAAGTGTCGGTGTAAACCGCTTTATGCTGCCGCTTTATACCAACCGACCCCTTCGTTCCGCCACGAACGAGACCTCTTACTTATTCATTTATTCTGGTGAGATGAACTTTACGGAGATTTTAATGGCACTCTGACTTTCTTGATATTCGCGCGTAGGTAGACCTTTTAAATTTCGTTGCTGGCGAATGATGTATGCGGTGTGAAACAACTTTGCTCGAAGATTTGACGCTACTTTTGCATACGTACGGTTGCTCCACAGATTCGGCGTATAGCTCGTGATTTAGGAAACGGATTACCCTAATGAAAATCAGATCCTATTTCACGTTTGTCGCATACAAAGACAAACGTCTCACTGACTGACATGTGCGATTAATTATCGGCTGCCGTAATTACTTCTATAAGAGGGTTCACAGAAGGAATAGATTCGAAACGTTAACGTGTATATACATAAGATTTGTTAATTTACTTTTGATAAATATATTTATATCGATTAATATCAAGAAAAATCAATCTTGATGTATCAAATTTTCATTTACTAGATCATATTTTACGGACAAATTCGATGGAAATATTTTAATACATAAAGATTTAGCAGAATTATTCTATTATTATTTTATGAAAAATATCATGTAACATGCTAGTAATCTGTAGCCATAAATTATCACCCACATCCTCCTGTCATTGCCGGGATACAATGATAAATGGTTTTCCGCGTCATTAATCGTGGATCACCAGCTATTCATTTTTCATAATTTGTCGAATTGGTTGTTCAGAAATTTGCTAAAACTTCAGAAAGTGTATACGACAAAAAGGGTTTTTTGTTTAATAATAAATTGTCTTAATTTTTTAAATCAAGAGATTAATTTACGATAAATATTATTTACTATATATAATATAAAATGAATAGAAATAGAAATATTTTAAAGAACTGTATCGGTTTTTCCTGAAAGATTAGAAACAATATATATTATTACAATTTTCATTACAAGAGAAGCACATTTTAAATTTTTCACAGAGATTTCCTTTTTTATGTTTTGTATCTTTTTTTTACTTGCCCCTCGTAAATTGCTCTTTGCAGTCGCTCGTCTATTCTGCCAACCTCGCTTACCGATCGAGATTCGATCTTTCTCCTCCGGGACGCAGAACGTGGCCTCGGAACGCGAAGATAGACCTGGCCCAGAGGTGATGGCACACACCTAGTTTTGATTCACCTCATGGTATCCTGCCGGTCACGGGGCTGACGGCGCGTAATTGTTCTCTTGTCTGGTTCTCGCACGGCATCCAACACCCGCCATCCCCGCGATTGCCTTCGCGCCAAGAATGCATAAACAGCCTCTTTTACCAATCCGGAATGCTCTCTCTCTCTCTTTTTCTCCTCTCCTCCTCTATAAGCCTCCGCTTCGTCCGCTATTTCTGATACTGATCCGTCGCCCTTACAAAAATCTAAAAGCTAACAGACCGATGAATTATTGCACTTTTTTTAGCTTCGTAATTATTCAAGTATATATATTATTAAGAGCGCTATTCTTCATCGTATCTAATTAGAATCACATTTTTCTCGAATCGTGCACATTTAGTTAAAATTACATTAGCGTCGTTCTAAAGTTCAATTTTACATTAATAATAAGCTCCAGCACACAGGTGAGCCAAATCTGTTCCTTCTTTTTTCAATAATCTAAAATCTCGCAATCTCCGGATCGTTACTCCCGTATTTAACATCGCATCACTCTCGTCTCTGGAGTTTTACACCCATAAAGTATGGACGTAGTGCGACACGGCTCAGGAACCAATCAGCAGCGATCCGGGAAATTGACAAACGATCTTCTTTTTTTCTCCCCTCGGATCGCTCGGTCGCATCGTTATCGGGCATTCCTGCAAATCGAAGCGTCCAATACCGTTAATGGATTATTAATGATCGGGAGAAATGTCGCGGCTGCCGGCGCACCAAGCTGCCTAGCAGCTCGACGCACATGTATCGGCCAGGATTCGGCATCATTCGGTCGCATAATTTCCCGCACTGGCAATCATACCGCGCGACGATAATTGGCACACGACCGACAATCGTCGTAATTTCGCGTTCCCGCTGCGCAAATTCTGACGTGTGACACGCGACGGATCGGCGCTCCTGGGAGGCACCTCATTCAATTAGCCACTCAGTTACTCGCATCACATCGCATTTACCCATCAGACTCCCGCCCGGTGAACTCTCTGACGACCCTCGCCGAATCTCTCCTCATCTGCGCGCCGCGCCGTGGGGGCCGCCACGAATTCGGTCTCCCCGCGAATTCGTGATTTAAACTTTTCGCGAACGACAACGTGAGGGAGGGAGGGAGGAAGGGGTGCCTTCCTCGGGCGAGACTCACGTACAAGGAGGATCTCACGAAGCTGTCATGCAGCAAAACGGCTTTAGTTCGCGCGTCAGGACGCTGGCGGTTTTGTCTCTCTGCCAAGGAGAACGTCTGCGAAACTTCGTTAGTTTTCCTATCCGTGTGTCTCTTTCAAAGACGCGTTATCAAGTGCTTGTTAAATCAGCGGGAGAAATTGCGTTCGAAACGATGATTTTTGCCTCTGTCTTGTAATAAAAAGCTAAACAACATAGCGCTATACTGAGAGAAATGTTTTTAAAATCAATCAAAGTTTGGTTGAATAGTGATCAAATGATTTTTATAGTTGCTAATAAGTAGTTGTTTTGACCAAACAATTTGTAGTCTTAACCAAATAGTTATTTTTATACAACAAATTACAAAAAGTTTTGTTAAATGTAACAAAGTTTTCGGTACCTGTAACTATAAAATTCATTTGATCACTATTCTACCAAACGATTTCTCTCGATGTATAGATACTTAATACTAAATATAAGATACCTTCATAGATGAATTTCTTACAATTTATTTATTGTATAATATTGTATTTGCTATCACATCTTTTCGCTTTAAATTAAATTCAAACTATAGATTCACTAGGACTTCTCAAACAAATATGGATGGATTAAATTTCGTGTATTAGAAATTAGTCTTCATAATTATAATGTTTCTAAGAAGGATGCCAGACAACAGGCTTTTTCCTAAGGTCAAAGTAAATAATCGCCAACCTATCGGCGAAGGTGGCAGAAGTCGCGCCGCGCCGCGGAGCCGCAGAAGTTTCTACGAATCCGCGGCTGGTTGCAAACTTGCCGAAGGGTCGAAACCGCCGGCGCCGTGAAATTACTCGACGGGTACCTCCCACGGGGCCGAACTTGTCCGCGACAATTTCAAACTTATTTTAACATTCATATAAGCCCCGTGCCCTCGCCTCGTATGCGAGGGCCCCTCTGAACCATCGTCTACGCATCCCTTTCGCTGCGTAACCCGAGAAGCGACCCATGTACGAAGCTCCTTCCTTGATGTAAGGACGTGCAAGCATAAGGGCGGCTTGGGATTTACATAAGATTATGCGTAAGCCTCCGTACGCCTCGCGGTAAGGGGATCGACGAAATGGTGTCGTAGTGAAACAACGCTCCGGGGTGCGTTCATCTCGCACTGATAATTATAATAAAGCGGCGTTGTATGACGTACGAGCGATGCGATAAGCGTCATTGTCGATTCCGAGATGGTAGAAGCAATCAGATGTGATTTAAGATTCTTTTATCGGTTTCGCAATGCGATCTGACTTCAAATCTTGTAGGAAATTATGCGATATCACTCGGAGTACGTATGAAAAAGAAAACTTGATTGAGAATAACTGTCTTTATTTCTGCAATCTTATTTTATATGTTAAATATATAAATTTTATGTAAATAAAAATTAGGTAGGCTCCAAGGAAATAAATTAAGATAATGTTCAATTAAGAGCCAATCTTCGTGTGTGAGTCCATACCACTAGCGGGATAATGAACACTATCAACTAATTGTATTTAATGCGATACTCAATTTGTTAACAGCATTTTGACCGGTTATATGTATCTGATTCGTAAATTTTTGCCAAAACATATTTATTGTTACACTGAGAATGGTCTAAATCCTTGGGACCGAAACGTTTGTATATTTCGAAAAATAATACATGTATTCACACACGAAGACCTTGTGATTGGCTTTTAATTAGCATTGAACATTATCTTAATAAGTTATTTTATGGTTTTTATATTCTATTTGATGATATTTTTTTATCTACAATTTTACAATTCGTTCAACTTTACTTTTTATATTTGTGTGTTTACATACATTTATTTAAATATAAGCACAGCAATAGTATTCAAAAATAATGTTCGCTATGAGTTAAAAGTACACTCTAAATCCAAGTGTGTAATTTTTACACCCTTAAGCGTACAAAAATTACATAATTGGATTTAGAGTATGTGAAGCAATATAAATATGATAAAAAGTGATGTATAATATTGCAATGCATAAATATCTATAAAATTAAATTAATACGCCATAAATTACAAATAATTCATTTGTATAAGTGAAATATTCAAATAATAAATGATTCTTTTTCTATGCACCATCTTCTATGCAAAGTTCACTCTATATATACGGCGATAAAAATCGATTTTTGGATTTACAACAAACTACTTTATATTTCAATAAGCCAACGGGATTTATTATCATACGTAGCCATCCTTTGCCTCGTGGCGTTGTTAAATCTTACCGCCTACCCCATGATGTGTTTTATATTCATAGTCTGTGCAAAAATTGCTCCTAGAGCACTATAAAGATTATACGAGCTATAAAGTAAATTCAGCCTATCTTGTCGATGTTTATTTAAGCGTGGGAGATATGCTACGGGGCTTCTTCTTAATTTCATCTCTACCTTTATTCTTACCTACCTTTTATATTATTTTTCTTCCCAGCTATATGAACTAGCTGGCACAAACCGACGGTGGTTACTGTGAAACCATTGTAATCGACTGGGTGAGAGATTTCCTCTTCTAGACATCGAGGGCACTGACTGAGATTCCGAATAAGCCTGCACTCTCATGAAAATGGCTAGAACTACAGGTTCACCGCGAAGTACGGTTAACAAAGAAGATTCCTTTCTATGGAAAGACCATTGAAACAAGTTACGATCGCAATCTCGAATCGCAGCAGATATTTTTACAAAAATTGTTTATAAAAATTGTACATACTAATATTAGTGTGACATAAAAAAATATATATTAATTAATAAAATCAAAATTCTTCTCAAAATTTTTCGCTTTTTACATGGAAAAAATGTTGCGACTACGAATGGTGTCTCTCTTGCAACGTGATACATCCGTTTTTATATCTGCGCTTTACAATAACCTTCACACGTCGCCAATTTCCGCAGGAAAAAATAAAAAGCAAGGAGATAAAAGCTGTGAACCCATACCTGTAGCCGTAGTAGGTACAATAGTGGTTTGCTTCTTTTAGTATAAGTTTCTTTACATAGAGTCAGCAAAATAGAAATATTTGAACAATATTAGAAATTATGGATGAAGCAAAAATGTTCATTGAATTATTATTATTATATGTATGGATTTATCCATTTATTTTATCTATTATTATATGTATTAATTTATCTATTTAAATAATCGCATTTTAATATTTACTTTTGGGGTACTAGTTTAGGACATTTTATACGACATTCTGTTAATTTGAAAATTTATTTATCTATTCTTTACGAAAATCATTTATAAGACAAACATTGTATTTTCTATATAAACTAATTTTTCAAACATGATATTATTTCGTAAAAAAATTATTTAACATCAGGGAGAAAAATATTCGATATTAGATAATTGGTGTAAATCGTTGTAATTTCCGTTTAATGTTCAGTTTAAGTTTAAGATATAATTACTCGTTTGGGATTCATAACACTATGTCAGTACTATTAAAAACTTTTTCCTCGTATGATTCTGCATGCATATGAGTTAAAAGTAATGTCGATATTCTATACTTTCGCGGCATGACGTAACGCAGCGTTTCATCGGTGCTTACTGCGGGAAACGGTTAAAGTTTTTCTCTGTGAAAAAGAATTACTGCAAGAAAATGTACCGGTAGTCGTTATTTCCAAGCTATTAAATTTTTGTAGTGATAATACATCTTTATAGCGCAAATGCAAGAGGCGTGTTTATGTTATTTTAGTACGGCTCGTCGCCTGCATGAGAGAAAAGAGATATAATGTATTTTTATGAATTTATGACTTCTGATTTTTATATATCTATACTCAATTAAATTATTGCCGTATAATTCTCAGCACTTTGTATTTGGCTAGTTGTTTATTTAGAGTTTTCCGGAATAATTGCAAATTTAAATGGTATTAATTCCGTTGTTAAGATTAACGCCATTTTAAATATAGTACATGTAAAAATATTTGAAAAATGTTAATTTTTAATTTTTCTAACAAATTTTTATAATTTAAGTATCAAAAATACTATTACTATATCTTTAATGACTTTGGACAATACATTTTAATTTCTCTAGATATTATGCGGATGTGGCCGACTTGATGGCACCGAAATTTCGGAAGCTATTTCAACAGCCATACATTTACGACATAAAAATATGCAGCCGCTATTTTATGCTCCGGATATTGAGATTAAAGGTGTAGTCAATCATCTTACCAGAGAGTTTGATACTACAAGTCCTAGAAATGCTCTCGTTGAAGGTGCTAGATTAGCAAGAGCATGCATAAAACCTCTATGCGAGTGTGAAGCTTGTACGCACGGCGCTCTAATCATACCTGGAGGATTTGGTGCTGCACGCACTATGTATGTGTTGCTATAATAATTGGCTAATATAGAAATAAATCGTAAAATAGAAAAAGTAATATAAGATTAAAGCAATAAAAATAAT
>QKQZ01055735.1:0-12465 GCA_003595255.1 Solenopsis fugax | reverse complement strand
GGGAACGGGAACGGGAACGGGGACGGGGACGACGACGACGCCGACGACGCCGCCGCCGCCGAGAAGCAAGCAATCGCAGATCGCGCGGATTCAACGTAACATCGAAACCATTCTCAATCACAAGATGAGTCAGGGCGCCGATTGATCGGAAGACTCCCGCTTAGACTCGTTTGGCATTTTTGTGCCACGTTTTCTCACTTTAGAATCACTTTGCATGAAAAAAAGAAAACCTCGTATGAAAACTGGAACCGACGCGACGCGACGTTCCTTCCCCGAGAATTCTCTCGATGAGCTTTAATAAGAATTTAATGGTAACGAATTCGCGCTTTCCGAGAATTCTTCGAATCACTCTCGCAAAGAGAAATTCACAACAAAGTTTCTCAAGATAAGATAGAAATTATAAAATCTTTTTAGTGTAATTCCGCGCATGTTACATGAATTGTCAAGATCACGAAGATACGATCTTGCGGAATCAGAATTTGTCGACTGCGTCTTCAATTTTTGTCCATCTTTGACGAAAGATTCAGTACGTTCGGAAGAACGTGAGCTAAATATTAGGCCGAACTGCGTCTATTTTATAACTCGATATTGTTATAAGTATAATGTAGTGTAATTCATTACGACAACCATCAAACTCACGCTTTAGATCGGATGCGCCAATGTTGCTCGTGATTAACTAAATACTTTTATCTCTCTCCATGCATATTGCAATTAAGAATAAAAAAACGAAAGAATTAGTGATTATATTCAACAACATCTCAATGTAATTGATCATTAAAATGCGTTTAAATCAAATAAATCTTCGTCAAATAAATTTTAACATTTCATGTAGAATTTAAGTCAAACAAATCAAACTTAAATTCCTCCATTAATTTAAACAATCAGCTAATTACAATTTGATTTTATATCTCAGAAGGACATTTTCGCGTTCTCACTTTAATTATCATAATAAGATGTATATATTGTAGAGCTACGACATCTAGATGATTATATTGAACGGTGCAATTTGATTATTCAGGGATTCGGCAAAACAGCAGTTAATTATTTAGCATCGTTGGTGCAACAGAGTCGAAATTATTTGTAAAAGAGAAAAAAAGAAAGAATGAGAGAGAGAGAGAGAGCAATAATAACGAACAAATTGGAATTTGTTGGTCCGATTGGATTAAATTAGGTGCGATTTCTCTCTCTTTCTTCCTTTGTTTACTCCTCTCTGGTAAATTAATAAAACTATCGTGAGGAGACGTCTCCTGCCATATCCCGCAGCTCGAGCGCGATTCGAGTTACGAACGATATGGCCTTTTTTATGTCCGGGGGATTCTATTTATTTCTCTCTTCTTCCTTCTGATAGCTTTAACGACCAACTGTAATATAAAGCGCTTTTGTATTCATACACGCATGGTAACGCAAGCAATAAAGTAAGACTATAACATACATTTATCAATGAATCGTCTTATTTCTTTCCTAGAAACAATGAAAATTAAACGCACGAAACCTATGATAGCCGATACGACATGTATGTCAAATTGTATATAAATTTCGCATATCCCATCAAAATTTGCACAATCTATATATATATATTTTTTTTTTATTTATATATATTTATATTGAAATTTATATTGAAATCAACTTTTCTTTAATAAGGACGCGAGATAGGACTATTTTTGTAAATTTTTAATCTTATTGCTGTTTTGTTTAATTAAACACAAATGATGTTTTGTTGTTTATTGTTGAATATATTCTGGAGCTTAATTCCTGAAGAAAGTTTAATTATTTAGAATAAGGGCCTCACCTCAAATCTGAATAAAAATGTACTTATTCGACGCATTTTCACTCAAAATGAAAGAATCTGGAAAAAAAACGTGGCTGTCTACTCCGCGAAGCGAGTTATTAAGCGTAAAGTTAGCGAGATAGAGCTGTTAAGATATCTGCCATACTGACTGAGGCCACGATCCGATTCACGTTCAAAACGCTATCTTTCGCATCTATCTTTATTGTTCACTAAGCATAAACAAGAATACAATGAAGCCAATAGCGGTTTGAGCGCAAATCGGACCAATAGCAACCTAAATGTATCGACATGGCGCAATATGTATTTACATTACCCCTATTAAGCTAGCCCCCATCAGCGCAAAATTAATTTTAAAATATTTTAAAATGAAAGAATCTGATAGAAGAACGTGGCAGTCTGCCCCGCGAAGCGAGTTATTCAACGTTAAAGTTAGCGAGTTAGAGCTGTTAAGTCTCTGTTATACTGACTGAGGCCGCGCGGTTCGATGCACGTTCAAAGCGCTATTGGCTTCTATCTTTATTGTTCATTAAGCATAAACAAGAATAGAATGAAGCCAATAGTAAAAATGCGTCGAATGAGTACATTTTTATTAAGATTTGAGGTGAGGCCCTTATTTTAAATAATTACCAAAGTTTATTCTAAATGACTTGTAGCCAGAAAGCTGTTTATATTTATATCTTTTTATTATATGTATGGCTTTGATTGACCTGAATCTTTATTTTTATGAAAAACTATATATTTTAAATAACTTGTAATATTAGAAAATTATTTACATACCATTTTTCTTAAGTAAAGCGCAAACAATATTCTATTTATTTTAAAATATTAAACACACAAAATCGATGGTTTTTTTTAGCCAGTTTTTGGTCCCGCGATTTTAAAACTGAATTGTATGCCAAATGATATCTTATGACATCAATCACAAAAAATTTTCAAGTTGAAGCGAGTATTGGTTTAAGAGATATGGGGGTTAAAGTGCATTAAAGCGTCATTCCATACGCTTTGAAGCACAATTTTTTATATCTGTCCGATAATTTAAAACTTCGTACCCAGTTTTGCTGGCTGCTAACAACGAATTTAAAGTCAAATTAAAAAAAATTTTGTAAATATTTTAATTTCTATGAAAAACATTTAAATTTCTTAGGTTTCCTGTTATTAAATATAAATTGAGATTTTCAATTACATAAAAAAGTATCTTACATAAAAAAATATCTAGAAAATTGTAAACTTTACTTCGTATATAACTGGTTTATAAAATGTATTACCGGAATTACATTCAGAGCAATCAGTCTATCGCCATATATCTATCGTACTTATTGTTTTATTTTTGTGCTATAAGTATTTCTGCTATATTTTTAGACCAAATTTTATTAGATTAGCATAAATAAGCTTTTTTGATTAAAATTTCAGATACTGGACAGTTTTTGTTGCAGGAGAAGGCTAACTTGAGTTTTCACTCACACGAACTCGTAATGAAACAGGAATAAATTTTGAAAGTTGTATCATTAATATTTGAAATATAAATTTTTCTAAATTTCTTTACTTTTTAAAGAATAGATATTAAAAATATTCATATAGTGCATATATATGAAAAGGAATAAAAGATCTTTTCATAAAATATATGTTTAAATGAGTTAATCATATATTTATGCTTGATTCTTTTCTCAAATTTTCTCAAATATTCATTCCAAATTAAATATTCTATAAATTGGTGCAAGATAGCAACATTTATTAATATATATTTGTAAATAAATAGAAGCTATGCTTTTTTTTAACGGAAATGTAATGTTCAGAGAATTATGCTGTTCACATAATATTGTTTATTTTATGTTTAGTGCAATATTTTATATGCACTTTTACTCTTAAAGAATTTGAATTTTAACGTCTTGTAGCTTGTCCAATTGATTGATAATTTTGGCTTTATAATAAATAAAATAATAATAAAACAACTTAATAATAAAACATAATAATATGATGTGAGTTTCTATTAATTGCTTATCGCAGAATAAATGAATTTTTTAAATTATATTAATATTTTTTAATCATTAAAGTTCTCTAATTAACGGTATTTAATTTTTAATATTTGATTTTTAATTAACATATATTTGTAATAGATTTTGATGCAAATAATTTTTATATCGAATGATCTAATAAAGAAATACATATGCTGACGTGCAAAGTAAACAGTAATACATAATAACGTAGATATATCATTTACATTATTGCAATAAGAATATACTTTGCATTAACAGTTATATTAATTACCATAAAAATTTGTTATTTTGTTTTAATTGTGTATTAGTGTCGTGGATCATTGCTCGAACTTGTATCGTTCGAACGAATTATAACATAAAATTAATATATGTTATACGTACCAATTAAATAATTGGCGATGCCACTCATTCCGAAGCCAGTCCGCCCCGCGTCCGCCGCATTCTGAAAAAAATACGCAAAAGCAATTAACGTGGCGTGAAGCAGTTGCGTTTCTCGCACGGTCAACTTTACGCATCAAAAGTGATGCCATGCCGCAGCGGTACGCGCCGCTTGATATCTATATGTACATGTATAATAACGTCGCGTCGCGTTGCCGCCGTGGTATGACATCGCTTTTGCCGTACATTTTTGATTGACCAAATAATTATGATGTAGCGTTAATGAAGGTTTCAGTCATCTGTTAGACATCGCGACATCGATCTCGATTGACACATTCTGCAACTGAGGAAAGAACGCAGTTAATATGGCGGGTGAAATTCGCGCGTCACTATACTGACGACGGCGACGTGGCGACGCGGCGACAGCAGCGTCGTTATCGCTCGAATAGGTATTGAGAAGTACGTGTTTGAACGAATTGTGACGCTAGATTTATACGTGTTACACTTACCAATTAAATGATGCGCGATGCCACTCGTTGCGGAGCCGATTCATCCCGCGTGTCCGTCCCGTTCTGGAAAAGATATAGGATTGACGTGAAGCGGTTTCGTCTCTCGCACAGTTAACTTGACGCGCCAAAAGTGACGCTGTGCCGCGGCGCGCTGATGGCATCGCTTTTGCCGTAACATTTTCGGTTGACCAAATAATTATGATGTAGCGTTAATGAAGATTTCACTTACCAATTAGACATCGCGACGATATCCATCCCCCGATCTGGATCGATATGTTCTGAGGAGCAATGACTGCAATGAGGGAGGAACCCAATTAGTATGTCGAAAGAGGGAAGAGTCCTCTCTCTGCTCTCCCGTGCCCGTGCAGGCATTAATCCGCGGTCAACCTGGCGCACCATAATTAATGCGGTGCGCACGACAGCGTGACAGCGTCGTGGATCTTTGCTCGAACGAGTATTGAGAAATGCGCGTTCGAACGAAACATGATGCTGGGTTTATGTGTTATACTTACCAATTAAATAATCTGCTATATATACCACTTAGGAGCCGATCCGTCCCGCGTCCCGCGTCCCGCATCCGCCGCGTTCTAGAAAGAATGTAATTACGCGAGAGGGAGCTGCGTCTCCCCGCGCGGGAACGCGGCAACTTCACGTGGCAAGATTGACCCTACACTACCGCGATACGCGCCACTCTTAAATTCACATTCATGAATTTTTCGTTTAAGTCAATCGAACAACAAATAACATGCACTTGTCTTTTATGACGATTATTGTTACGACGTTAGAATAATAAACGAATTAATATTATAGGCGTTTATTAATATATAATTAATATATATCGACGTTTCTCGCAATAGCCGAAAATACGATCGTCGTTAGCGATTACGGGCGTGCAATCGACAAGACAATAATCATATATGTATATTTTCGGATATTGTAATTAACGTGGATATCTGACTATAATATTAATTCATTTATTGCACTTTCATTAATGAGTCATTGAAGTCATTAATTGCGCGAAATTTTGTTTTCTTAACACGTTTAAAGGATCAATTTGGCACGTTTAAATTTACTAATACTTTATATGTAAATAAAAATATTTATTTTTATTTATAAATAATTGTATACTTTGTGAGACATGTTTTCAAAATAAAGCCTTGTGTCCACAGAATTGGCTAATCGCATTTGTACAATTCCATCAATTGACTATAATGCGAATGGTCCATTCTCTCTCCATTCGAGATCTCGGACCGATTTCTAACATCGTGGAGGCTTTAAAAATCAACACTCATCTCAACTTGAAAATTTTTTATGATTAATGCCTTATCATAAGACATCATACAATAATTCAGCAAATTCGTACAAGTACTACTCGGGCTAAAAATGAACTATTTTTGCGGCCACTCTTTCGCCGTTATTATTAGAAAGTATTGCGCACAATACTTGTTACCTAGATCCTTGACGAAGCAATAAAAAGTGTAAAAACGCTCTAGTCGTGAATTTACACGTATCATCATATATACGCGCAAATGCTGGATTTTATTAATGAAATCGGAGATTGGTAAACCAAAAAGAAAGAATAAGACGTCTACGATAAAAATTCTTCGTTCTATTCCTTATATACATAATATTCATGTATTTAGATTGTACCCATTACACCGTAGTAACATCAACAATATTTTTTTATTCCATTCTTATCGATTTAAATATATCTTTATGTTCGTATGTATAAATAAATTGTGGGTGGAAGGGTGAAGGGGAAGGAAGAGGGGGATCGAGGAGGGAATAAGGTGGGTAGCTTGTCGTGGGTGTCTAAACGCCTGTCTTACACTCAAGGCTGTGCTCGTCGTACTCTCGCTTGCCCTAAGATATATACCTTTACGTCTATCTTCTAGCTTTAAGACTATTTTCTTTGTAAACGTGATCACAGTGTAAAGGCGTCGCTATATACGCTAAAGCGGTAAGCACATATGGTGAACACGGGTTAACACACACGCTCCTGTGTCCTGTATGTCCATATTTTTAAATCACACCTTTCATTCTCTTCTCATCCCTTCTCCGCGTTTTCTCTTTTTTCAATGAAAGACTCTCTGCTCCGTCCCTCTCCTCGCACAAATGCACGCAACTTTCTTTTACCCTCGATGAATTATTCCCAATCAGGCACTTTTTTTGTTCACGATTCCGCCCCGAGGAGCTGTACGAGAGTACGACAAGCGCATACATCTTTTGTTTTTTTTTTGTAAAGGTATCTAAAAAGATTTGTACGTCAATGATGCTTTAATAATAAGGATCGAAAGTGCGAATGACGAATGTGTCCCTAATAATGAACATACGTGCCCTGCGTACAAAATAGTGGTAGTTTCGCGATAGCTCTTAAATACGTTATATCGATCGAAGATAGTAATAATTCGTGTACGTTGCATTCGTTTTACGCGCGAGATCTGTCCGATGGATCTCTCGACATTCATCGTTTTTTTTCCCTTTCCGCCTCTTCTTTTTCTTTTTAACACATGAAATTCGCTGGTTGTGTAAATCATATTACGCGGCATCGGCTCTATTAGAAAAGTAACGTTAACACTTAAGACATTCGCTTATCTAATCGTATAGTTTCGTGATCTCTGGTTCTCTTGGAATGCAAAGCAATAATAAATTACTTAAACTAATAAATAATTATAATCGTATTAAATACTACGCGATATACATAATAGTTATTTAAATAACTACAACCATTTACAGCAGTGTCCGCGTGTACGTGTATCTCTTCGTCTCATTGCGTAAGACGGTACACACACACATACACACACATATGTGTATATATACATATATCATATTTATACAATATCCGTGTATACATATATCTGTGTGTATGTTTGAATGTACGTGACTCTACGTGTATACATATATATGTTATCTCGATTTTCCTCCCTTCTCGTACTTTCTCTCTCCTCTAATACTTTTTTCTGTACAAATATTTATATATAAAATATTTATCGGATCAAAGGCGAGAAAAGCGGAGAGAGACGACCTCGGCCAAAGCGAACGGACATCGAGATACCTGCCCGATGTATGTACGAGCCTTTGACTAAAAGTCACACCTCTCAAACTTACCCCCTGGTCATATTAATAATTAATAACGCACGCCCGGCTAACTTTTGTGTCCTGTACATTCTCGCTTCACGGTTTTGCACCGGTTCATTACTGGTGCAATACAATATGTTCCTATCTAAAGAAGAAAGAAGAATAGATGGAACTCACGCGGCAATACCTTCCAAAGTGACCACGTCGCAGTTGACAAATCGCGTCGCGATCCAACGGTATCCACTGTATCGATACTGGATATATCGCCGCGCCGATGTACTTTTGACGAACGCGACGCTTCGGATTTTTTCAAATTTGTACAACGTTTCCATAGAATCACTTCACAGTGTAGAAATCCAAATCATGGGGTCATTGAAAGATGAATTTTTCTATTCACGAGTTGCTCTTATATAAATCATTATATAAATTTTATGCACATAGGTCCACTTTCAAATCTAGACCTATACAGGTATACATACTTTCTTTTTTCCTTTACTTTACATGTGCACAATTTTTCTTTGTCTTTAAAGGGCCTGGCTTTGGAACAATAATAAATGCGCTTCTTTTTCTCTGTCTCCATCTGTAAAATAGACTTCCGATGGACTATNTGGACTATATCCGCGCCGTCGCATTTATCTCAAACATCCAAATCGCACAGCGTCAACTAAATAGTCTATCTATATACTTGAAATTTTAATGTCGTACTTTTTTGTGATGAAAAGTACGACATAGCTATTTATATATATGTATATATATATATATATATTTATTTTTCGCGATTATCAACGGAACAATTTGCGACGTGCCCCGTTTCTATACTTATTTTACTAATTTAAGACTAATGATAGAGCTCGAATATCTCGATAAAGCCCTATGGACGGATAGTTCGTACAATATAACAGCATGATGGACGAGTGTATGTTGGCAATTTCTTATTTTTTCTCGCAATTTTCTCTCCCTTTTTCTCTCTTTTTAAAGGAAAGGCACAATTTGTCGCGCTTTGTACATTATTTTCTGAGAGAGCAGACATACCTCCCTCCCTTTCTCTCTCTTTCAAATTCTTGAGAATAATTTACAATTTACAGTTGACTCGCCGTTACGCTCCAGCGAGCGCGTTCTTACTTACGGTCCTCAAAAGTATTTTTGGCGAGAAGTATGTCTGGACATGTCGCACAGAAAATATTTATACTTGATGCTAATGAACACTGAACGTACATACGTACGGCGTACGTACCGAATCTCCTGCCGTTTTCGTTCAACAAAAAAAAGAAACAAAAATAGAAGAAACGGAAAGAGGAAAGACGAATTTTGAACCGCGGGTATTTCTCTGCCTTCTCCTCCCAGCTACTGATGACTCTTGCTCAGTAAATGCGAGTTGAACTGGTACAGATTGCAGCACTGCTCCCCGCAAATATTGCACTTCCAAGGGTTACTCTCGCTGTGACAACCTTTGTGGAGGAAATACAACGTCTGATCCGGAAACGTGATGCGACAATGGGTGCACTGAAGGCCGCTCGTGCGAGGATCCGGCCTGGTCGAGGTGGGTGGCTCACCCCTCGAGTGTGGATTGGAATTAATGCCACCGCAACCACTGTTGTTACTACTGTTATTGTTGTTATTGGTGGAACTAGTAGAAAGCTTACGGCGTAAATCATCACGCAGCAATGACTTCAATGGTGACACCTTGATCAGCGATGGCAACGATAGATTACTCGACGTCGCCCCGCTGTCGTCCATACCGTTGCTGTTTGGCTCCTGCTTGATAGGTATCAGGGAGATCGAAGGTGTAATGGCTTCGTCGCCTCCGCCTACGTTCCTAAGAAAAATGCGAAAAATCCGATCTGTAAGTTACGTCATTTGGAACGCAGTTATAATTGTCGGCTAAATGTGATTTCTAAGCTGATGCTGGAACTCTTAAACATACATGATTTATTTATCAGTCAAGTCGAGATTAGCTATATAATATTATAATAAAGATAATGTGAAAATGTTAAGACAAATAGAAATTTAATTTTTTACAATTGATTGCTGTAATAAATATTAATAAGTTTCGCGATTTTTTAGATGAATGGCTCACCTATGAATGGTACTGCTATTGATAGATAACTGATGATGACTACTGCTCGGCGCGTTGCTATTGCTGTCGGCGCTCTGCGGACTATTGGGACTGTCTCCATTCAATGGGGCAGGACTTGGATTTCGTTGGTTGGCAGCTTGTTCGGGATAAGGAATGGATATCTCCACATGGGGCGTAAGGAAATGCATGGGAGGTGTAGCGTTGTCGGTCGAACGATTGCCAGTGCTGTCCCCGCTATCGGACAGAGGTGCCGATGGCATCGCCTCCCCGGACGTGCAACTATTCATTATGGACGTAGAGCTATTTGGTCCTGGATTATCTAAATCTATTCCATGTCTATGAACAATAAAAAGTACGTATAAAGTGGTGAGAGAGCAACGATTCTTTCCTTAAACAATTGGCAATAACGATGTTCAATTTACCTATTAAAGAAGTGCAACCTAAGGCATTTCATGGTCGCTGCACGATAATTGCAGAGAGGGCACGACTTGACCATATCGTGCTGACCGACGTGCTCGTTCTGAAAGTGAGCGCGCATCGCGATCTGTCTTTGGAAACCTCGGTTACATATCGGGCAATGGTATGGCAAAGTTTTTGAATGTGTTGTAAAGTGTTCCGCAAGATGGTCCTTCCGAAAGAATCTCTTCTGACATACCCGACATTCATATGGTTTTACGCCTGTATGCCTCATCTAAAAGATAAAAAGGGGCTCCAATAGGTCAAACGTTCACAGATAATTGTGATAATCACAGCAAAAATATACCGAGCGAGAACGAAAGTTTAGGACCCCGACCTCCACAGAGTTAAACGTGTAACATATCAGCCTGTCTTTCCACTATGTAATCTTTTTGTACTCACTTTGTGTCGCCTCATATTAGCTCCATTTGAAAACTTCATGTTACAGACATCACATTCAAACATCTTTCTGTGAGACCTGATCCCCGAATGGCCCTCCTCTCCATCCCCATCATTCTCTGCCCCTTCTATGCCTTCAGCGCTCTCCCCAGCTTCGCCACTCGCAAGACATTGATCTTGATGAGCGGAGAAGGCTGTCTTGTTTATAGTTTCATAATTGTCGCATCTATCACATCTGTGAAATTAAAGGAATTAGATGCGCGATGGGGTAGCTAGTCAGCCGATTGCAACTGTCACTTGGCATATCGATCGGACAGAGAGTTGCAAGACTGGAAACAGAGGGAACTCACCTAAACGCAGGAACAGCTCCATCGCTACTGTCGTAATTGGTATTGAGAGCCGCCTCGTTATCGGGATCCAGCGCCTCTTCTTCCCTGTGATTAGAAGAGTCTCCAGCCTCGGCTTGCGACGAGGAATGGGAGTCTACCTCGTTTTCCCCACCACCACCGTCAACCCCATCTGACATGTTACCAGGCGGAAGGACTATCTCGAGTCCGTCATCTAACCTAAGGCGACAAGTACTTGCATTAATCGAGCTTATTCTCGGGCAGCGAACACAGGCAGCTACTCGTAGAATTAACGTAGCAGCTTCGACAGTTCCAAACGTGAAAAGAAAAGCGTCCGATCACCGTCGCATCCATGTGCAACGTAACCATAGTCCGTTTAAGTAGATGACACCATGCGTTTCGCTAGCGTTCGTCGACGACGAGAAGCAGCGGAGCAGAGAGAGAAAGAGAGAGAGAAAAAAAAGAGAGAGCCGCGAGCAAGGATCGATCATCTGACGCGTTCCATATTTCGCTGAGCCGAGCGAACGGGAGAGTTGTCGCGCGCGCTCTCGGGGGGCACCCGACCCGATATCGTCGTGCCCTACATAACGTCAAACCGTACGCGTTGGTCGTCACCACGTTTACGGCGGACACGTTGCGCCGTGAGCGAAATCCCGAACACGTTTCGCCACGCGACGGAGCGAACAGATCTCTCGTCGCGACAATTGCGAATTTCCCGGAGAAACGAGCCAAACGAGGCTGTTTTTATCGCGCGTCTTGCGTGGTCTTGCGCGACGATGCGAGAGACACACACACACAGACAGAGACAGAGAGAGAGAGAGAGAGAGAAAAAAAGAGAGAGAGTCTCACCGTGTACATCACCGTGACGTGATCGCGTCCGCTCGCATCTCGCGCCGTCGCGCACCCGATGTCACCTTTACCTGTCACAGCCCGTATATATCTCCGTCAGGCTGTCAGCCTGTGCCGCGGAATCGCAAGACAGAGAGAGAGAGAGAGAGAGAAAGAAAAATCGCGATCGTGAAACGTGAATACGCGCGATTCCGAGAGGGCTGTCCGAGATCCGAGAGAGAGAAAGAGAGCAAGGTGCAACGGTACGAGTGTTACCCAATCCTGGGAAGATTACGGCATAGAAACACCTGGTGGTAAAGCGCAATGCCAGAGTGCACTGCACTTTGTCCCAGTTTCGACCGAATCCGTCACTCGTGACGTAGTTTTCGCGGCTTTTCCGCGGAAAGTCTCTGGCAGTCGCGCGCGCGACAGCAGAGGAGGCGAGAGGAAAAAAACGATTGGCGACGAAACGGATGAGGGGAGGGGTAGAAGGAGAGAGGGGCAGAGACCGGGGACCGGGGGACACCTCTCTCGCTCTCGGTTTTGCGAGGGCCACTTACTCACATTCCACGCGGGGGGATCGCGCGGCGGGTGCACCTTCCTCGGCGCC
>QKQZ01055733.1:0-16310 GCA_003595255.1 Solenopsis fugax | reverse complement strand
TTTTTTTAATGAATACAGGACTCAGGATACGCAAAAGAAAAAAAACTGCAACAAATAGCCCCGATCTCCCCTATATATATATATACAGTATAATAATGAAAAGGAGATTAGTCTAATAGTCTCCATATATTCTAACCGCGGTCATATATATCTGTTTTGAGGCGTCAACTGTTGATTCGAGCCCAAATAAGATTGCTGCAGGTTGGAATTCCTTTTCTAGAGGACGATGAGTCTAGAATAACCTGTGGCTGTGATTTAAGAAAGCACAATATACTCTGAGCGTCGCTGAAAGATCTTTGATGAAGGATTATCCCCAGATAGGCTTTATTATTTTATAAATAACTATTATTTTATATATAGCAATGTTATTAGAAATTTACTAAACTTTATAAAAGAAAAAACTAAATTATTTTTTCTCTTTTTCATATAATATATTATTTTTTTATTATATCTTAAAAAGTTTATTTCTATATTGATTTTTTATTTATTAATTGGACATATAACACAAGAATATCTGAAAAAGATTTATTTACACATTGTACATTTCTTATAAATAACAGAACCACAAGCAACAGCGAGTTTTATATGTATAAATATATATACGTAAATTTTAACATAATAGAAAGTTTTTGCAGTGCTGCATTTTTCGAGTACGGTAAACGAAAGTTTTCCGTTCGTTGCAAATATGTCATGGTAAATGACAATATCTTTTTATATCTTAGACTCATATTATCACTGAATGCACGTGCAATTTAAACATTTAAACAATCTTTTTCTATCACACTATAAAAAAATCTCTAAGAGCAAAATGACCAACATTGAGGTACTATATGCAAAGAAATATTCTGCGCAAGTCAAGTAAATATATTTTTTCTCTTACAATTTAATTTCAAGAATTGTATTGCATTATGTATATATATCTATTATGAGCTCGAAATATCATATATTAAAGATGCAAAACTTTTCACGTTTGGAGTGAAGTGAAAACGGGATATAACAGCATATATGTGTGTGTGTGTGTGTGTGTGTGTGTATTATGCATGTAAACTACTCTTTTTCTTTCTCTCTCTTTCCTCTTTGTATTGTGTAACATATTTAATGTTTTATATACTTACATTTTAGCATTTTACAGAATTGAAGCCATGTGAACACCTATAATTTTTCTCTGATAGAGTTCTAGTAGCTAACACAATAATAATTTAGATAGATATTTTTTAATACAAACATCAGTTATAACATAGCATTTACAATTACTACTCCTTTTTAATTAGTTGCTTCATACTAACTACACATTACATATTCTTATCTAAATAATAATTTAACTCATCTCAATATGTGCTCTATAATTACAGCTATCAAATTCATTATAGTCTCTTAATGAAATATCTTATGAATAATTATATCGATAATTATATCTTAACTTATTCATAAAATTATATACTCTATATCATTAACAAAAACATATAACAGTAGTCATACATTTCATGAACATATAATCTAAAGATTCATTGTTCTTTTATTATTTATTACATGTCGCTAGTGCGATTATTTATTTCATCTTGGAAGAGAAATTTCTCGCTTCACTGAACCTATATTTAAAAACTATCAATATCTAAAGTGACTAGAAATGTTGCTATGTATTCTCTTTTTTAACATACACATATTTCTTTTGGCAAGATTTTTGTGATATAAATGTACGAAATAGTGAACAATTTCTGGAAATTCTATATCTAGCATTATATAATACTTGCTTCATGTTTACCGTTTACATAATGATCTGTACATTTTCAGTTTAAACACCTTCGTTTATCCTATATTTACAAAACAATTCAATGCAGGTGCTATGTACATAAAAGTAAATAGCTTTATAATTTAAATATGCTTAGATGGCACTGAAACCTTATACTGCAACTTTAAAACATTTATGCCATCAACATATAACATTGCACTGAACGGTATCAGGTGCTGGATGATAGTCCTGATAGAATTAATAACGAATGTACTAAAGTACATTGCAACTGTGACGTATTAATTAGCTTTATACAAAGCTCCATGATACCCTAAAATACTAATAAATAATGAATTTTTTTAGTGTGTAAAAATTTAAATGCCATAAGTTAATATAGGGGCAGTTTTTAGAATTTATATACAAGATGTCCCTTTATTAAAAGTACAACATTTCTTGTATAAAACATAAGAAAAAAGGTTATTGAATTTGAATTATTTTATGCAAATTATAGTAGTATCAGAAGATATATACAGGATGTTTCTGAAGAGTTACGATAAACTTAAAGAAATGCTAGATTTCGTTAAATTGAATAAATTTTCTTAAATATCCGGCGATGCCTCTAATCCAGACTAAGGCGTTAAACTCCGTCGAATATTATTGACAGTCGCGTATTTCTTATCCTCGATATAAGTTTAGTTCGATTTATTTGGTTCCCATCCTTATTTTGGATCCATGGAAACGATATGATCATAAAACAACAGCCCCCTCCGATAAAGATCGTGCAATGTAGACTAAATCGCCGTTTACAAAGTCTCTAGTCGCGTATTTATTAATCATAAATCCATTTAGTCATCATGAAAGACTATACGCAGACATGCACATGGTATACGGTGAAGCTTTCAACAACGAACGAAAAGCAAATGCTTGTAATGAAGTTGCTGGTCGCTACTTTGAACATTTGTGTTGTAATAAAAAAATTAAATTAAAAATGTATGATTTTTTAAAGTTTTAATCTAATTAATTAGAAATCAAACAGTGTTCAAGAAAGCTAAAAATGCCTAATATATTAAGACGATACTGAAATCTGTATACACGAATATTTTTATTTCCAGCATATCTTTGTATTGAAGATACGAATTGAAAAATCCTCTTGCAGAATGAAAGTATAGACAATAACAAATTTCGCAGGCTACAATTTGATATGTAAAACGAAAAAAATTAAAAAAATATAGTTTTATTAGTCAGTATTTGTTGTGCATAGAAATTTGAGACTTTGTGATTGACGCAATGACACATAGTCTCCAAATGTTTTTTGCGCGGTAAGTGTATTATCATCTTTAGGTACCCTCACAGATGTAGATTTTGGAGGTTGTATCTGAGCACATACACAAATTGAAAATGATTTAAATAGAAATCATAAAAAAAACATATTGAATTAAATAAATTAAATTCAAAAAACAATGGAATTAAAAATGACCTAATGAGCCAAGCTGATTGTAACAGCTACAATTATAATTTTTTCATCTAATAGTATAACAATGATTGAAATTTGAGTACGTATAAAATAAGTATGGTGCGAACTCAATTAATTACAACAAAAAACAATACTGTACTTTCAGAATAAGCCTATAAACTTTAATATAAGACAAATGCTGGAAATAAATTTCATATGTAAATTGACGGACAGGAATCAGTTTGAAAAGTACAAGAGCAGTAATTATAAACATAGTTGTTGAGAGATCTTGCATTAGATGGCACTGAAATCGATGACAAAAACAAATAATGTATTCATGAGTGCGCTTGACAAGGAGCGTTAGCCTGTTCGCTTGGCGGCCTGACCTTCGCTCCGCGTGCGACCACGTGCCAATCGACACTCCGTAAAAAAAATCTGTAATATTGACGTCAAGTGAGTTCGGCCGTCACTTTAGCATCGCTTTAAAGAGCCATCACTGAACACAAGTTATTTAACCAAATATGTTCATCGAAATCTAGCATCCCTTTACACTAGAAATATCCTGTGTGTATTTTTTTTTATCAAAATAAATATAAAATCTCTACCTATTTCTAAGCCATTAAGAAAAAGACTGGCTCGATATTCAATATAAAATTAATAATAAAAAACAAAATAAAAATATTCACATCTTATATAACTTTTGGAAAATCTACTCTGTATATGCCAAAAAAGAACACCTGGTTATATTATACTAATAAATAAATTTTAAATAGCAAACTTTAAGAAAAACAGATTTAGGTGCCCTTAAATAGCGTGAACATGACAATTATATTTTGGAATGTGTTTCAGGCCCCTTCAATTCTAAATTACTTTCCTAATTTATAGACAATATAACAGAAAATATACTTAATGATGGTAACATTTACTTTCCCGTCATCATGCATTATATATGCGCCTACGGTTATATAATAAGTGATGCATTCATATTATAAGGCGTCACCTATTATATCTTCGTTATTGTGTTCCAGAGATTCACATCCAAACAATACGTATTCTTCTCGTGACAGCCAAAATGGATTACCTTCAACGTATTCTGGTGGAGTTTTATCTAAAACAAATTTTTAAAACTTAAGTTTTCTTAATATTCTAAATTATTTGTGTTCAAATTTATTCTCTATTGTGTTTTACATCTTTTATATTTATATTTTAACTATCATTTTAATTATCCTTTAATATATTTCTGTTTTCTATTTTCATATTTTTAAGCTATTCTAATTACCAGGATGCACAGCTAAAGGCACATATGTAGATCCCATTGCGACATTCCAACTATGTGTACCAGGACAGCTTTTTACTTCCAAAATCTTGCTATACTCTGGCAATAGTTCACGTAGATCCTTGGTAAGTCTCAGCTCGAAACCTGAAAGATCCGTGTTCCCACCAGTAAGTAAGATATGTGAAAGACAATCATGCATTATCTCCTCCGGTAATCCTGATGTTACATCCTTTATAACTTCGGGCAAACGTAGACTGATATACATCATTTCGGGAGCTATGTACAACTCTGGCCCTAATGAGACTCTCTAAAAACACAATAATTTTGCATAATATTTCTCTGTAAAATTCCAAATTAAATTTATTAAGTAGCAAATTTATTTTATCTTTAAGTAGTACTACATATATACCCAAAATTGCTTATAATCAGCATAGCTATCAACTCGAAGATTAATATGCTCTCTTGCTTTCTGTCCAAAACGTTTCTCTTCGTTCTTAATATTGTAACTTAATCTGCACCGTTCTTTAACAGCCAAAATGTCTAGGTAGGATATAGGAATTTGATGGTACTCTTTCGGTTGCCAGTACATAGCTTGTTTCAAGTGGTAGGCAACATGCCAACCACCCACGGGTAGCAATCTCCAGCGCTGTGGCATAACCCGTCCTCCAATTACGACAGCCACCGTTGTGCTCAGAGCACCGCTATCAATTACTACGCAGGTCTCCACGTCCAGCATGGCACACGCTGCTAGAGGTTTCGGGACCAGACATACTCTACAATAATTTTAATTGTAGACTTTTGTAGATGTAGTTCTACCGAATTCTACTGTAATTCTAGAGTGTTGATAAATAAATATTAAATAAATAAATTAGGAAACAAAGTAATTCAATTAAATTGAAACAATTAAAATTAAAACAATTATGTATAATATACATACGAAATAATATTGAAAAATAGGAAACTATGTGTGTATATATATATGTGTATAATATAATTATACATTATTATTACCTTGCTACTTTAACTTCCTGGAATAAATAATGCAATAACTGCTTTCTCAAGGTGGGATGCATCGCCAATGGTTCACAAAACATGAGCACAGTGTTCGGCTTTCTGAGCGTCGCGGTCAAACTCATCTGGTGAAACAGATGATCAATAAAGGTTTTGAGAACTGGGAACGTGCCTTCACACAGTAGGGCTTCGGCTGGACTCACGACATCCACATTCGGAATACCAAGCACCTCTACGGTGTCAGTGCAATAACCATTTATGAGCTTCTGATATATTGGATTTGGCCTGGTGTAACACATTGGATCATTCTGATGCGTGGTTAATCTTCGCTTCTCCCTATATAGTTTGACGGGATTGCAGAAAACGCAGAACGGCCCGCTCGGCCGCGGTATCTTGGTGGTTGCCAATTCTGGCAGCTTGAGCAACTTCAATCTCTTCGCCAGTGACTTGGTGTCGGACTTGGAGCGCGTGCTACTGCTCGGAACATTCTGAGTCTGCGTTTGCTCCACGTGTGTCTTGTTATACTTGGGAATGCCGAACATGGAGAAGTGTCTCCTCAGTCCGAAGTACGGAGTAATGACCCAGGTGTACTTATTGCCAATTTCGATCACCACCTTGGCACTGGAGCCCTCGACGCAGTTCCTCTGACACGTGTAACCGCTGCAGTGGTAACACTTGGGGAAAGGTGCATTCTCCCCCAACGTTATCACCATGTGCAGTCTATAGCACATAGCTTTGAAACTGACGCTGAGCAATTGCAAGCATTTTATGTCCGGGAATTTGAAATGCACCTTCGAGATCAGTTGCAGCCATTTCATCTTCCTAAAATAACGTAAAACGTGTTGGTCCAAAACTAAAGAACCACGTCACTCGCTCGAGATTTCCGAGCAATGACAACTATTCTATACTTTCTTATTGCACGTCTAAGGCCCGTCTGCATTAATGAAAATTAACTTTAATCGTAATTTAAGTTACTTTCCTTCTTTTTCTAATTCTTAATACTTGAAAAAGATAGAAAGTAAGTTAAATCGAAATTAAAGTTAATCTACATTGGTGCAAATGAACTTAATGCTAGATTCCCTCACTAGGAGGAGAAGGTTCGGGGATCGCCCTGGTCACGGAAAAAACTTCGAGCAACGAACCCCAAAATAGAAAAGCAGCAAGCAGGAGAGACACTCGTCAATTGGCGCACGTAAAATTCTGCGTTTTGGATGCACGTCCGCAACAGGCTCGATTTAACGTTAGTTTGACGTAAAGCTAACCTAATCACTCACCATAGGTAATCCGTGTCCGACGTTTTTCTCAGGTATTTGCAGGTGCTGCCAAACGCGATAATGTCAGGTACGTCACAGTATAATAAAATCTTAATCCAAATCTCCTCCGGGAAGACCGCGGGATCCATAATTGTTATTGATAAAAACGATAGAAAAGTGTACGATCAACGGTCACTTGACAGGCCTTCAGACACTCCCCAGGACCAGTGAATACGCTAGTCAAGTTCAAGGTTACGGCGGCGAGTAACACGAATCAATATGTTACCTGCGGATGGTATCATCATGGAAACGTAATTTCGCAACTACGAAATTTTTTCCTTTTTGAAAAAATTGTAAATATAATTATTAAACAGTTTTTTAGGAGTACTTAATTCATTTCGAAAATTGATCAATAAAATATAATCAAAAGACTACTGTAATTTCTTAAAATTAATAATAAATTTATTACAATTTATGATTAATAATAGCTGTTATAATTTCTCACGATTAATAATTAACAAAAAATAATAATTAATAAATTACTTTTAAAATAGCAGCAATTTTTTTCATCTTCATCATGAAAGTCCACAATTCTTTTAGCTGGGAATCGGCTCTTTATTTGAATCAGTGTAATGATCGCTAATTGAATCATTAAGTTTTATTAGTATTTATTATTTATATATGTGTGTAATTATGATTTACGTAATGATTATTTAAGAATCATTACACTGATTTTAAAATTAATCATTAAGCAATTATTAATAGGAATAATAAAGTTGAATATGATGCATACTTATACAAAATGTATTTAATGAAAAATATTTACATTTTTTTTTTTATTCAATTAATTTGTAAAGATACTTATATAAAAATAAAACTGCTTGTTTGAACCATTTTCTTATATCTGCATTATGATAAAAAAAATTATCGATTTAAAAAACGAGCTTTGATGTAAGGATTCTTGTGGGAAAAGAATCTTATTTTCCTTCAACAATAGCGCATCTGATTATTTCTAAATCGGTATCAGATAAAGACTGATCCAAAGCTTTGCGTTTCGTGAGAAATTGAGAAATAGAATTTCATCCTCATGTAACAACATTAAAAACTTCAGAACTATTGTCTCGCAGCTATAATGAAAAAAAATCATATGCATATTCTCTATATGTCAATAACGTGGTATATAATTCCCGATTTAGGAAGCAGCGAGTAATGCTTCAATGTAAGGATTCTTGTGGGAAAGAATGTCTTCTTTCAACGATGACACCTGACTTTCTAAGGTGGCATCGGGTAAAGACTGGTTCAAAGCTTTACATTTTGTGAGAAACTGCGAAATGAGAATTTCACCCTCCTGTAACAAAAGTTAAAAACTTTAAAATTATTATCTCATATTCACTTTGGGATAAAACTTGCACGCTTCCTAATTTGTTTAACATAATTTTATAGAAACATATTGCCACTACATGCTTTATTCAAAGCGCATTCCACTTAATGCTCCCAACGCTCATGGAATTATTTCATCCTTGTTGTTTACCAAATATTAAACAAGAATAAATAATGCTCGCGATCGTTAAGTGGAATGCGCCTTCAATAATACAAATAAAAAGAGAAAATAAAATAAAAATATACATAAATTGATAAAAAGATAAGAACTTTCACATAAAATTACTTCAAACACAACGCATACAAATATATCATTCATATTGTACATAAATATCATATACCTATTAATTATTTTGACATTAAATAAATTATTGTAGAAGTAACATTATATATCTGTTATTATTGTATGTTAAAGATATTAATTAATAATACCTGAATAATCTTCCGTTTCTTCTGGGGATTATCAGATCCTTCAAAAGCTATGCCTTCATAGTTCTCAAGTTCGGCTTGTTTTCTTTTAGCGAACTGAACAAAAGGTCGTGCAATACATAAAAAGGAAAATTTTTTAATATTTATTATGTGCATGTGAAACAAATACATACTTCTATTACATCTGGCGGAAAATTAGCCATTTTAGCGACATGAAGACCAAAACTTTGATCGCAAATCCCTGGTTTTACTTGATAAAGTAATGTCAATTTATTATCTTCGACAAGAGCAGTAACATGTTGATTCTTTACAGTGGATATTTCTTCGGCTAACTTGGTGATTTCATGGAAGTGTGTAGCAAATAGACAGTATGATTTAATATCTCTCGCCAAATGCCTGAAAATAAAATATAATAAAAAATACTTTCAATACTATATCCTTTATGTAATATAAGTTATCACATCACTTACTCTGCTATTGACCATGCTATACCACAACCTTCGTAAGTAGACGTACCTCTACCTAGTTCATCGATTATTACAAGAGAATTACATGTCGCTGTCTATAAGTAAAATTTAATATAAGAGATTATATTGTATTTTTATTATAATTTCTTAAATTATAATGATAATAAATTACAATTTGTTATGATTAATAATATGACTATTATAATTTCTCATGATCAATGATACAATAATTAAAAATAATAATGATTAATAAATTACTTTTAAAATAGCAGCAATTTCTATCATTTCCATCATGAAAGTCGACAATCCTTTTAACTGGGAATCATCAGCTCCTACTCGAGTTAAAATGCAATCCAGTAAAGATATAGTTGCTTTATCACAAGGTACAAAACTGCCAATATGAGCCATTAATGCAGTTACGCCAACAGATCTAATATAAGTACTTTTACCTCCCATGTTGGGACCAGTAATAATGCAAAAACGGTACTGATCTATAAATAAATTAAATAGGAATTTAAAGAATAATACATTTCATACGCATATATGCACGCATGCACACGCATAATAAATGTAATTTAATAATAAATGTAAATGTGAATATGGCGAGTTTAATTATATTATTTTTCTAGTTATATTTTAGCTATATTATTTTCATGAAGTTAGATCTTGCATTCGTACCTCTCTTAAAATCGATATCATTAGCAATATAGTCAACTCCTTGTTGCATCTCCAAACATGGATGTCTAACTTGAGTCAGATTTAGTTCACCTTCTTCGCTTGGGACCATCTTGGGACGCACATACACTTTATTAGCGCTTACTGCTGCAGAAGCAAATGCAGTGAGAACGTCGAAGCATGCCAGCACCTCACCGATAGCACGCACTGTTCCACTATAGCCAGCTTAAACATAATACATACAAATTATGATATAATATATTAATATTAATTTTAATATTAAAATAATTTTTATTTAAACAAGAATTGATACAAACCTGCAATTCCTATAATTTCTGTAATAATATCTTTCTGTCTCTCCATGTATTTATTCTTGGCATCTGTAAAATCATCATTCAATTCATTTAATCTATTGTTTCGGAATCTTATACCAGCTTTATTAGAATCTAGAATGGTGTAATGCTTTTTGTTCCTAAGTATTTTCTCTTCCTTTAACGTGATACGAAAATAATAGCCAAATTGTTGATTAAATTCTAGCTTTATCACTTTTCCTGCTTCTAAGCAAAGATCATTTGCTGCCTTATTGAGTTGTTTCTGTATGGTTTCCTCCGTTTCAGTCATTGCATCTTTTAATACTGTAATATTACAAAATTATATACACATATTTATTAAATTTATTTAAAATAATAACTAAATAAAAAGAAAATATAATATACAAAATGTATCAATGTCATCTTAATAAAGTTAGATCTTTTCTTACTTAATTAAAATTTAGATAATTAAAGATGCTTTATCGATATTTGTAATTTAGTATGAATCTTTTAAATAATCTATATATTATCTTAAAGGAAGATCATATATAATGAATTAAAATTTAAGATTGTTACCTTTTAAATCATCTGCAAATCCTGGATTGACCATAAACTCCCCCTTTTCAGCAGCATCTAAATCAATTGTCTGTTCTACTAGCTGTTGAAATTTATCCATATCATTTACAAGTTCCTTTAATGGATCTATTATCATTGTTTTCAACGCTGTCACGTTTTCTTCTTGCAAAAGCTGTTCCAATAATTTTGGCAAATATGACACACACAAGTAGATTCTAAAATATAATAATTATAATAAACATATATTTGCTCTAATCACGACAAACCGTTTCTTTCTAAGCTTACTTGTAACAATCTTGCAACACCGACTTCTTCCTAGCCAGTTTCTTCGCGAGTTGTTGCAGATCTGGTATACGTTTTAAGTAATCATCACTAAGAACGGATCTTAGTTCATTATTTTGTACTAATAGCTCAACGATATCATGTCGCTCCTTTATTAGAGATAAATCTCTAAGAGGCTGTCGAACCCATTGCGCGATCAATCGGTGCCCCTGCGCGGTTCTGCATTTATCTAATAATGTTAAAATACTGGACACTAGATTTCCATGTAAGTTGGAAATTGCATCAGTATGTGGTTCGATGTTAAGAGCTTTTATTGCCGCAGAATCCAATCTTATGTATCGCGATTGTTCAATTTGATTCAGTTTAAATTGATTCAGATGACCTTCGTCTGATGTTAACTGGCAAAAAATAAAAATTGTATTATAAAACACGTAGTGATGAGAGGCGTATAGGGTATTATCTTTATCACAAATTTTAATGATTAACTATTTTACTAATTCTTTTAAATATAGATTTAATGTTACCTGCAATTTATTGTAACTTTTTATATTTTTAGTATCAAAATAATGGAAAAATTATTCTTGTTACATATACGCAAGAATTTTTAATTAAGAAATAATTTTTTATGCTAAATTTGTTAAGTTTTGTTTTCATAAGAAAAAGTTGTCGAATTCATTAAAGAATATATCATCAAAATTTGTAGTAAAGATGCGATATTCTATATATTCTTGCAAAAAAACTAAGATTAATTAAGTATAAGACTATTTACATCTAAATATTTAATGAGAGCAGATGTTGCAGACATAGCCAAATTTAAGTTAGCTTCAGGTAACGATTGTGCATTCTGTTTTTGTCCTTTTTCAAATTTTATTAATGTATTCAGATCATCTATAATCGAATCACTGGCAAATTCATTTTTTTTTCGTAAAGTAACCATTACGTTACTTCTTTCCATTAGCTAAAAAATTAATATAAAATTATAATGTTAAGAATGCAATAAAATATTTTAGTAAAGTGTATAATAATCCTCATTCAAGAACGTAACATATTTTATATTTTTTACACTTTACATACTTGTTTGAGAGTTTGAAATTCATAACTGCCTTCTCCCTGAATTAACAAACATTCTTTTGGAGCGAGAGTTACAATAAGCGCTTCTAGATTAGAAAATGATTCGTTATCTTGAAATTCGGTAACTGAAATTAATGTTGAAACGACGTCCACACAACTTAAGCCGACGAACTGGAAAATTTTAATAATTAATATATATATTTTTGTATAAATAAAAAATATAATATATTTTATTTTATGTATTATATAATTTCTTAAATATTCTAATTCAATTATAATATTTTATGTTAGACAAAATCGTAATTACAATTAATTGTAATATAAAATTGATTCTATAAAATATATAAATATTATTATAGAATATTATGAAATACTCTTTATCAGCAACATATATTTCATCATGCACGATGAACTCACTCTGGACTTTCCTTCTGTACCCAGTTTCACAGCTATTACGGATACACCCACAGCTACATCATTATTGCCGAATAAGATATCTTCGAAATGAGACAGATTGCCGGGCGAACCTTTGTACTCCAAGATCCAGTTCTGATTTTTAGACGAGCCTTGATTGACGTAAACTTCAACTCTGTATTGTTTTACTAATAATAAATCACGCACAAATGTCTCGAAATGACTTTTATTGAGAATAACTCCTTCCGTTTTGTGCGGCTCTGTGAAAGACATTAGGTTCATTATTAATTTTAAGTTTAAAACTCAGATAGTTTAAATCAGTTAAGCAAAATGTTATAAAAAATAAAAAATATAAGATAAATATATTAATTCTGCTTTTTTAAACATTTAAAATTAAAATTAACTTTCGATTTACTCAAATCTCTTTATACTTCATATTTATGCATGTTAGTGCATAATAAAGAGATTTGAGTACATAAAAAAATTAGAAACGAGGATTTTTGTTTTGCCAAATACTTATTTGCATTTTGTTAGAATACATTCTTTAAAAAAAAAAAAAAACTAACACAATCTTCTTTTTATATAAGTATTGAAAAATTATTCAACTTCTAAATAATACTTACCAGCTCCAATCATTTTACAAACTGACGTTGTTTTAAATACTTCCTGTGCGGCAAAGAGAGCATCGCTTCCATGTACCGTATAATAATCTGATCTATTGAAGAACCGTATCGTAGTATCAAGTTTCTGAAATACAAGTTATTACGTGTCAACATGTTGATTATCAAGTCAATAGCTTCTGTGAATTTCTACTGTGAAATACATATGTGTAATCTCTATTGCGAAATGTAGAAATATTTTATAAAGCATTAGGTGGCATTACTGAAATACTGTGCCTTTATTAAATTATCTCCGACGTTCGAAAAAATATTTGAAACGATGCGTGAGACGAATTGAGAGCACATAATACGTCATTGGATTATATATTGAATCTGACGCCGTATAAACGATCATTTAAATTTATCCTTGACCTCTTTGCGTAACGTTGCAAGCTTCCAGAGCATAAATTTTTTTAAACAATCTCTCATTGTAACATTGAGATCATACATTTTCCAGATACATAATAATAACGATTATAAATTCATCAACTTTATGTACAAGAATGATTTTTTTTTAAAGAAAATACTATAATAGTTATATGATAAATTGAGACAATTGAAATATTTACATAAAAAATAAATACCTATATCATAAAAATTGTATTAAAAAGATATAATTATTTGATAATATTAAACACACGATATTTTTGTTTGACTTTCATTCTGCTGTGTTATTTTATAATCTGTTGCTTTATTTTTATTATTTTGTTATTAACTGCGTCATACGCGCGTGTTTTCGCGCTTAGTAGAAATTTCTCTAGTATGTTTTACAATCATTCAGGATTATACACTGTGAAATATCATCATATATTTCATATATTTCCGAGAAATTGAAAACCTTGCCTACAGTATCTGTAGGTCAATGCCTATCGAGAGGTCAGAGTATCACAGGTCGTCACAGCTCTGATGCGTGCAATTTTATACAAGTTTGAAATTTAAAGAAATATTTTACTGGCACCATAAAATTTTATACAGATAAACCCTCACGTTCGCACCATTTCTTTTCACCTTCACAAAACGATAAACAATAGGAATAAATGTTCTTTCATCTATTTTGTTCAGAAGCAACAACAATCTTCTGAAACTGAAAGTTTTTAATATAAAACTCACATAAAATGTATTTATAAATGAAGCAGATCAGTTTTACATGATTTTTATTATCATATAAAAATTTTAATATAACTATTGTCAAAATATTTTTTTCACCTGGTTTTCGATATGATAGATCATTGACATTTAAGCGAGAGAGGTGCAGACAAAAGAATAAGAGATATGATAACAATATTTATTGAATAAATAATATTTCATAAAAATAATAAACTAGCTTTTATTTGACGGAAGACTTAATGACAGAACATACGAATATTTGAGTATGCTCTCCATGTTTACATATATTAATTTTTCGAATGGGAAATTCCAACAGCTTCAATGACATCCATATATTGAGGTCACAAAGTGGTCCACATCGTGGAAATATCATTCATTCTTAACATGAAAAAAAAAAAGGTCAAAGTTCACATTCTAGGAAGGTCAGTACTTTCTGGGACACAGTGGACCAACGTTCTTTTGTTCTTGGTAATCTGTCTTCCAGATTTTTTTTTTGTAAAAAATCCACTACCATTCCGACGAAGTGCAAGCACGAGAGAATACAAATGTTATTGAAAGATCCGCGGCCTTTACGTAACGGCGACCTTGAAATTGCTCCCAGCATCACTGAATGAAAGTGAGCTTGATCGTCGTTACAAATTCAGAATGACTTAACCAATGACACATGAAATCAAATATGGAAAACCACTTGTGACTACCTGGAAATCGTTGAGTTATATCCGTTGCCGTACATATACATATGTATGTGAACAGACAATGTATCACGCATTTATCTGGCAAGAAGTTGCAGTGCAATTTTAATCGAACAGGATGCGAGATTAATAGAGAAGATGAATGAGACATAATAATACACTTTTCAAGTGTTTTATTTAAACGTGGTCAATTTGCAATCATAAGTACGATAATTCTCTTCATCTATTATTTTTCCATTCTAACATATACATTTTTTTTTTAAAAGAGTTATTCTTTTTACGAAAGAGATATTTTTTTACGAAAAACGCGGCAAATCTTTCAATATGATTAATGTTAATGTATCATTATAAACAAAATTAATGGGATGTATAATTTAGTATCGTTATTCGTATTATTCTTCATAAAAATATTCTTCAACTAATAAAAAATACGTTATGAAAGAAAACTTAGTTTAGTACGAAAAACCTTAAAAAAACTAATATAATCCATAACTTCAATTATACAACAAGCATTTATTAACAAAGATACATCGAAAACAAAGTAATTTAATAATATGTAATTTAATAACATTTTATTCTTACATAAAAAATTACATTGTAAAGAAAACTGATCAATTTAAAAGAGCCCCAAAGAACTAGTATGATTCATAACTTCGATTCAATAGTATTTATAACATGAATATATCGAAAATAAATTAATGTAAGACTATATAATTTGGTATACAGAATAAAAAATTTAGTATATAAGAATATATTCAAATTTATTCTTATATAAAGAATGTTTTTCTACAATAAAAAATACATTGTGAGAGAAAATGGTTCAATTTAAAAGAGTTTCAAGAAGCTAATATGATCTAGAATTCGATTCTAGTGAGGATTTACAACAAGGATAAATCGAAAACAAATTAATATAAGAATATGTGTTTCTGACACTTACGTCAACGGTAGAACCCGATCATATATTGATGAGAATTGTGTGCGATAAGAACAAGTCTGAACTGTGATGGATAACAAGGAAAGATCGCTAATATGTGTAAGAGCGAAAAAGAATACTCCGAGATTCATCGGTAAGAAGAAGGGGGAGAGAACATAAATGGATTTGCGATAATCTTCTTCTGCTATAAGTGAGCCTACAGTGTTAGTGAGAAGATCTCCGCATTAACAACTGAATTATAAGTGTTACTCGATCTTCCGTAATAAGGTAATAAAATATGATACTGTTTTTTTAATGGCAGGTGTGAACTAAGTGTATAAATAAATATTGTGTCTCGTTAGTGAATGCGAAGTTTAAGTACGTATTAATTTCGACAAAATAAGAGATAATCAATAAACAAAATATACAGAGTTGTCTTCTGCTACTACTTGTGCTATGATAAAAGTGCCTTTTGATTTAATGCAGACAATTGAGATATTCTAGATTAAGTACTCAAAATATCTTTTTATTTTATTTAACAAAATACATTTTACGTAATTATATTTCTATTAATTGCCATGGAATTAAATTAAATGGATTAAAATTTTCATA
>QKQZ01055732.1:0-11538 GCA_003595255.1 Solenopsis fugax | reverse complement strand
TGCCGCAATATGTAACAACGACTCGTCACACTCTGCTTGTCGGCGCACAAGATAATTGCCCTCATTATAGTTATTTAAAAAGCGCACCGCGTGCGCGAACGCGCGCCACCGCTGCCGCCTCCAACGCGATCGAGCCGCCGATATAAAGTCGCTGCCGAGCGCGAATTAATCGCGGGGGATGCTAACTCTAACGGAGAAAGAGAGAGAGAGAGAGAGAGAGAAAAGAAATATAGTCGCGCGACCACGCGCTTCGCTTCGTTCGGAGGTAGCTGTTGATTTCCGTCCCTAGGGGCAGCTTGTTCCGCTTCAGGAGATCCGCACCAGCTACATAACGAGCCGGCCCGGAAGGACACGCGAATGTTAAGAATACGGAAACTTTGATTTAGGATAACGCTTAAACTGTTACATTTACTATTTTTTAAGGTCTCAACAAAGATGTGATTGAATTTAAAAAAAAAATTCACGCGCGCACGTTTTCACATTTGATAATTTTCGCTGATCTGCAGTAATTTCGCATAAGATAAAAAGAAGAAAGACTATTTCCTAAAGCCTTTTTCAAATCTGACATTAAATAAGATTTTGTATACGTCCTGTATACTGACGAGCTGGCGAAACGTTATCTATTTCCAATATGTTTTACTAAGCGCAATATACGTTACAAGCCGTCTTGACGTCGTTATTTTTTAACGAAGAGCCAAAGGAGATAGGCATGCTCCTGATTTTCTGGTCTGGTTGGGATTATGTTGTTGCAACATGCAGCGAATGCTGCTATTTCAAACACAAAGTGCTGGAATGTGCGTTTATTAGCGGTCGCGGACTTTAATGCGCGGCGGCGGAGGCGAATCATCGGGTGTGCTGTATTTGTATAGCGGATACCGTTTCAAATAACGGTAAACACCCGAGAAAACGTCAGGGTGGGCGATAATTAAGGCACCGTCGTTAAGCCGACCGCTTCCTCTCGAATACCGAATTAATTCTGAAATCAATGAAATAATGAAATTAAGGAAGAAAAAAAGTGAATATTAAATTAAAAGACAAAAATTAAAAGATGTTTGAGAGAACTCGCAATTCATTTGTCTTGATTTGTCTTTTTATCGTTACCAAGTTTTGTGAGAGTCGACGAATTATCGCTTGTATTAGCAACGATACGTGTCACGATGCGAAACGTATATATCCGACGATAAATAGCAGTATCGAATTAAGATGAGCGCGAGAAATCCGATTATTTTTGGTAGCTGATAAAAGCCGGCGCGTATGTACCCGCACCGGTTCTGTGCTTTCTAAATACGTTTGCCGCTCATCGAGCAGCAGATTTACGTTTACACGCGCGTTTAATATATCGGAACGACGATGGGAAATTCATATTCATTTGCGACCGTGTACGTGCGATTCTCGCCGCAACGAATGCGCCGGAAATCGACAGTCAGAAACGGTAACTTGCACATCGAGATCCTGAGTTTTTGTCAAGATTCTAATCGGCTGTCTTTTACGCTTAGTGCATAATTTTGTTATTATCGCGTACAAACTCTCTCCTGCAGTAGGAGACTCAATAATTGCTTTTTGACTTTTTGATAATTCACGTTATCAATGCTAGAATATTAAACCAGTAGTTTATAACATCACTGAACCTTTTCATCTATTTACTCTTCATCCTCTTCAATATATTCAACGTAATTTCTTCAATCCGGTTTTGGGACGCACGTGATTTGAAATTGTATCGAAGTTATATTTTTTATCTCGTGAGAAGAGCGCGCGCGACGAAAGCATCCTCGCGAAGTCGTCGCGGATAAAAAATTGCGCCGTGGGCATCTCGTATTTGTATGCAGCAGGTTCGTGAGGACGCGATGCCGTCCGATAAACGTTCCGCGAGATACAAAGCGGCATTACCCGAGATATAAATGTGGAAGCTGCGTGCACGAAATATATCTGCGCACAGGCCATTTGTTGATCATCTGAAACCGCTTTGACCACAAGGCCTTATCATCGTGGGAATTTTTTTTTCCATTCTCTCCGTGCTTTTACCTCATGAAACCATGTACACTTTTTACACGACATTATTACGCTTATGTGAATTTGATATTATGAAGCATTTTTTTCCTTAGCGGACAGTTCACTCGAAATGAACAAAATTGAAAAAATGGATTTATACGTATATGTTTATGAATGACGTTTCGATCTCTCCTTTTTTCATCATGCGTCGCGTATCCATCTCATTCGATACGACAGCGAATACGCCTGTTAACCGAGCTCTGTTAGTTAATACTCCTATTATTTAACTCTAGGAATTCATGCGGATCCCCTAAAGCACGTGCATTTGCATAGACTTAAGCCGTGCGCGACCGCATACGGGCCGCATCTTGGAATCATCCGCGGGGATTTCACGTGCCGCAATGCCGTAGAGATACGAAGTTATAGGTACCGTACGACGCAACTGCGGGGCACGCAGGTGGTAGATTTTCCGATCGGTCCCCGTGCACGCGCAGCCATGATTTGTTCGTTGCCACCGCCGTCGTCGTTGCCGTTGTTGTCGACGGCGTCGTCGACTTCATCGTCGTCGAGGACTTTTCGCTGACGAAGGGGGACCGCGGGGCTCTCCCTCCCCCTCCCCCTCCCCCATTCGTCGATTGTTCACGACGCAGGACGCGCAGCAATGAAAGCTCAACGGCACGAGTAAAAAGCCTGTGAGGTAGACATAAATAAATAGGTAGTGGGTGTGGTTGGTAAGGCCGCACACATGGCGTCGTGACCCGTCGTCGTCTGCGTTCGTGAGCTCGAGGCCAGCTCGAGTTATGCCCCGCGGAATGTTGCTCCCGCCGCGCGCAAGAGCAAGAGCAAGAGCAAGAGCAAGCGAGCGAGCGAGCGAGCAAGCTCTTTCGGTACAAACGCGGTTAAACGCCGTTTCGCGTGCACTTGTCTGCTGTCCCCTGTTCAATTGCATCCCTTTTCGATTCCGTGTTTATTTCGACATTTCGCCACATTTGGGTCAGAAACTCAGGAAACGTATGATTTTCATTCGATGACGAGCAAACAGTCCTAGGAGATCGAAAGGACGATTCATAAAAGAATCCGCGACGAAGGATAAATAAGTAAAAATGCTCGCAAACGTTACGCAATTACGAGAGATTCTCGGTTCAAAGAACGGGCTCTTTCGAACGTTTACGAACCGTAACGGGGTCAGATTGGGGTTCCGTATAGCCGTATAGCGTGCGACGCGATCGAGGGTTGATCCGGAAATTCAGGAGTTCTACAAGCCTCGTGCGTCGTGCAACGCCGTTCATGACTTAGCACGGTGCCTGGCTTTGGCGGTTGAGGCTGCCGATATACAATGCCGCATTGTTTCGCCGTTGCAGCCATCTTAGTCGGTAGCACGTATAGGCTGACGCCGAGCCAATGTTTATTATCTTCCTTCGCGTAACAAAACAAAATGTCACATCCTGGCGTTATATTATCCATGCTTCTCGCGAGTTCGTGCTCGCGAATCAATGTGCTATGTAAAATCCGGAAGGCCGATACACTGTGTCGTCGTACTTTCAAGCGGCGCACGAAGCAACACGAAGATAGTGAGCTTCGAGTGTGTGCAACTCGTAGGAAACTAATGTTTTAGAAATTCTACAGATAAATGGATGTGCGCGATGTTACTGGTAGAGTTATAATAGACAGGCACAAAGAATATGTTGGTGACGAAAATTACGAAAGAAGACATAAAAAAAGGTAAGGAGACAGACAAGCAGGGAATGATCGATGAAATGTCACATTGAGATAAGAGAGTGCAAATATGAAGTGAAATATCGGAGCTTGCGCTACACGTACGTTTCACGCACATTTTCTTTTGCGTCCTACATGCGAATCGAAAGAGGTCATCCATCCACCTCTCGTACCAGCCAGGTTTCCACTTTCATGGATGGCCGCCGCCGCGCGCCGCCCGTGCGTGCGTCACGATTTTATTTTCGTCGCCAGCAACGCGACTCGCGTATTTCGCGAACAATTATTACGTATCCTTCGGATGGAAAGTTTCCTTTCTCCCGAAAGCGGTAGACGAGGCGAGGAATCATCGCGATAGATTCGCAGATAGTTTTCGTTGTGCCAACACAGTGAAAGCCGCGATCTCTGATCAGCCTTGGCACGATTAGATGCGAATCGAATTTCTCGCGATGCCGCGAATCTTCTCCTTATCGCGCAGGAAAAAGGGAAGGGAAGAAGGGAAAAGCAAAGAGGAATCGGAAAGGAAGAGAGCCGCGCGTATCGGCGTTGGCGGCGGCGGGGGAGAGCTGCGCGTAGAGAGAAATAACTTTCTTATTTCCATGAAAATTGCGTTCGGCGATTTCGACGACAATGCCATTCCGGTGTTTTAAATGCAAATCCACAAAAGGAAAAACCGTAAAGGCATTATAATTTATATTACTACATGTGGCAGCGGCGCTTCCGGCGAAAGAGCATAGGCGCAGTTCCGGTCAGCCCCACGGGTTGGAGAGATCCTACATCGCCAGATTATGAGCCCACCGCCGCTCGTGCTTTTACAATGGATCGTCCGCCTCTGAGTCGTACGTCAGCGAGAATAATTCTGCGTTACCGCCGCTCGTGCTCTGCTCGTCTTGCCAGCAAAATAATACAAACGATCGCCAAAGGGCGCGCGCGCGCGCGCGCGGCACAAATATAAAAACTATTTTTCTTCTCTATTGTCTACGGGATAAATAATTTTCTCGCGTCTTCATAAACCATATTGCTTGACGCGCGAGACCCTACTGTGTCTCTTGATATTATCCATCATTATCGATGTTTATTACCTTAATCTGTATGTAATAATGTATGAAATTGTAAGTCGCACGCTTAATGACAGACGCTTTGCATAATTAACTCACAATTATATTTATCGATACATTTGAAATGTTGACGATAGGTAGACACGTATAACGAATAAATATGCCAGGGGGCGTTATATAAATTAAACAGCAGGAGAAAGTAGAAATTTTCCAAAATTATGCCAAGAATTGGCCATTTTTGATGAATTCCACGATCGCCTGGACGGTAGTCTGGAAGCGCGCAAAATTCTCTCGGCTATCCTCAGGCGACTTGGACTTGTAGATAGCGCTCGTGTATGCCGAGGTCAATTCCGACACCAATATCTGCGCTTTTTTAGCGGCTGCCTCGATCGATCCTGTGGGCGTCTTAATTTCCTCTGCGGTCTTGACGATTTCCTCCTTAATGATTTCGATCAGTTTTACATCGTCCTTCGTATTCGAGTCTCCGCTCGAGATCTTCTGCAGGATGTCCTTGATGGCCGCTACGTTCGTATCTTGCGATCAAATGAGATAGAGAGGTCTGAATTAAAATCTAAAATTGCGACTAATTCTACTAATGATTAAGTTACATTCATTTGGTTCGATTATATATTTTTCACCTTTGGATAGTGTTGTAGGCGTTTCTCTAATTATCCTCTCGGACTGCGAGGCGGCGGCGGCGGTGCTCGCCAGCAGGACGATCGCGACGACCGCGAACTTGGTCATCTTTGGAAATCGCATCGAGCAGCAAACTGTCAATCGGTTGTCCAGCCGCGTTCTCTCTCTCTTTATACGAATGCGTGTCCCCGTGATGGGTGCATCGAGTAGGGATGACATTATGTAAAATGTAATTTGCCGTTCGTCGTGTACGCGGTCGTTGACCATTATAAATGATCCTAATGAGTGTCATTAAAAAAGAAGACGCGCGAGAGAAAGTGGAGCGCCGCAAACGGTACGTTTCAAGAAAGTATGCTTTGTTTTGATTTCTACCCGTTGACAACCGGAAGAAATTAGCTCGAATAAGACAAGTGTTAAGCGAAGCATCTGCTCTTAATTAATTGTGCGACTTTTCAACCGACGGAACGAGTATTAATCTATATTCTACGTAATTAAAAGAGCCGTTGATTTTGCCATGATTCTTTGACGAAGAGAAAAGTAAAACGCAAACTTTTCGAAATTATGCACATGTCGTCACGATCTTCTGCGATCGGGAGAAACCATCAGGTAGACTTTAGCTGAAAGCAATCGAATGTTCTTCGTCGATGATTTGCGGGTCGCGAAACGAGTTTTTCTCAATCGAGCGGCAATTGTCGTAAAAGCGGCCGTAGCGCTGCAATTTTTCGCCGTTGCAGTTGCTATATACATCGCGATACACGCAATTCTCACTCGACATACGACGACGCGCTCAACAGGTCGGTCGGTCGGTCGTCCGCGCGCCGCGCGGTCTCTCCCCCCTTCGAAAAATACAGGGGCAATGCCGATACTGGCCGACGCGACGCGGCGACGGTAAAAGTGCGTGAACACAGGGAGGGAGTGCATCCAGCCATGATTCCTCTTCACCGATTTTTACCCCCTTCCTGCCCCTTTCCGTTCCGCGCTCTCCCGTTCTCTCCCGTTCTCTCCCCTGCCTCTTTGACGTTACCTTGACGCGTCGCGTCAAATTAAAGGCTGCCGAGTCGCTTTCCACCTGAGGAGCGATTCAAATCTTCTGCAACGATTCGCGACAGCGGTTCAGCAGCGTCGCAAATGCCCACACCGCGGGTGTTCCCGAATAAAGGCGAAAACAAAACGATAAAAGACAAGAGACGAGAGTCTCTAGAATCTAGTCTCGGCGAATGAAACGGCGCGGCGGCGTCGTGGCAGCGTCGTGGTAGCGTCGTTTCTTGCACAAAGACTCGTAAAACAAGTGTTCGTACATTAATGCGGGATGAATGAAAATACGGGTGCTTGAGTAAGCTTAAATTACATTTCATTCATGCAGGAAAAGCAGACACGCGGGAGTCGTCCTTCCGGCTCGCGTTGCGCACGTATCACAGGACGGTGGACTTGCACGTAATGACGGCTGGACTATAATGTGTATTATCCCGACATCCTGTGCGCGGCGCGGTGACTTCTTATGCGTATTTCTCTCTTGCGTCTAGGGTACCGGCCCTTGCTGCCTTACGACACAGCGATTACAATATTACAATCGTGTAGAGGCGACCTTAATTTTTCTGCGAACGCTCGCTTTTCGCAGCGCTACGCACTCCTCGCTTACACAGCAACACACCCCTCCACTTTTGTTTCCTACTATTCGTGCGCAACATAGGATGCGCTTATACTGTCACACGAACTTTCCGAGCAGTTTCTGATCACGAGCTAGAGGTAGAGAGTTGCGTAAGATCTGGCTCGAGAGAAACTTACAATTTTTCCGATGTACAAAGAGAGGCGTCCAAGCGGCTGGACGCGCGAGGGCGAAATATCGATCGCACGTACCATCGATCACGATCTTATCTCTCTCCGGCGCATGGACATGGGATTCACGTCAACCAGCAATGAGATGACGAGGAAACACGAGGGTCCATGTATACCGTGGGCAGTATCGGCACTCTTCGGTCCGCACCGTGTGCTCCAGCACCGCGATCTACGATTACAATGANGGGCTTGAGGCGCAGGGCGACAAGAAGAGGGCTCCATCTCCTCGAGGGGGGGGGAGGTGAGAAGAGAAAAAAATCAGAGCGAGCCGATCGACGGACAGTCTCTTTATTCTCTCGTACTCCTCGGCACCGGATAACGATGGAAGCGACGTGGGGCCTATTATGAGCTCATATCGCGTGGGGCACAATGATCAGTGCCGACGCGTGGAGATCCTCTACGGATTGTCGAGAGAGACACACCGTAGTCTCGTCGTCAAGCAGGTCCCGCGCTGAATGAGGTCCCAATGCCGTTCATCTCGCGCTCGGGGGATTATGGCGAGCGCGAGATGAACACGTTGACCTCATCATCGCCGTGCCGCCGCCGAAGATCAACAAGACCGATTACGTCCGCGCTGACTTTAAGCCGTTTTAAATGCTGCCATTCAACCCGGACGGCCAGCCTCCTGACCTCGCCACTCGCGCGGTCTACCGATTTGGCGTTTCTCGCCGGTTCCTTTCTTACATTTTATCCTATACAATGCGCGCCTCTCCCCGTAGATGCGAAGATGGTCCGTATCTAGAAGTCGTCGTTCTCGACTCGAGTCACCAGTGATAGCGCGCAAGGCACATCTTCCATAATTTTATTTCTCCGCAAAGTTATTTTGTTGTAGAAATTAAAAGATTATATCAATTTCCATACAACATCATATCTAAAATCGGGACATTTAACACGACTTTTAAAAACGACTTGAAGGCGGCTTTCAGCCATGTTGTGCTGAAAGGTATCTTAAGTCTTATGTCTCGAGTTTGGAACTTTGGACATACCTACTCTCTGAGTTGTATCAGGTTTTTTCTTTCGTGACAATTGCCTATTTCTGGGATTTAGGTGCCGCAATATTTTAGAAACTTTGGACTAGAGAATAGACCTTGGTGAAAGATCGTCTGGCTTAGAGAACGGGAAACCGAGATTCGGCACGGCCTGTGGGGGTTCCGCTTGATCAGACCGTGCGATTCTCACATGCAGTGCCGGGGATGCCGTGAAAAACAATTCCATGAAATTAATAAATCTATTCTCGAGGGAGGACCTCCTACGACGCGGACGACTTTTTAGGGTGAACGGACGATTCCGCGAAACGTGGGTGATCCAATTAGGCGCGCCCCCGAAGGAAAAAAAAAATTGTGGTCACGAACGTTATCCGTTTACGCGCAACAAGATAAATTAACACGCTTTTTCGCGTCAAATGAATTTCGCGACGGCTCCGGCTCCGGCTTTGGCAGCGGTAACGCAGCTGACAAAAATAGTAAACAAACTTAGAATCAGCGGGGTGCGAGAGCGAGGACGAGATTAAGAAGACCGCGTCTTCACCGAGACGGCGCGGCGTGGCTTTACCACCCGTCGATCGATCTGTCGCCTGATTTCTCTTCGCAGCATCGAGTCACGGTGCTTTTTGTCGTCGGTGTTTGCCGCAGCATACTGTGAACAGGCGGCGGTTTCCCAGATGTAGAAAACCTCGTCTTCCATTTCGCCGAGAAACTACAATGGCGCGTATCCATGAAACCATTGAAAAAAATCACGACGCTTCGAAAAGGTAAAACGTTTCGCCCTTGTTCACACCGACGGCGATTCCGCTGGCGGAATAATCGCCGCGTAACAACGTGCTTTCCATCGATTGACATTAACTTTTTCTACGCCGCGCAGCGGCCGACAGGGAGGATACGGCGTCCCGGATTTCCTTCCGATATTCGCGTAATTAGGCTGTTTTACTATTATTCGTAGTTTTGCCAACTTTCACCGTGATTTCGATGTGGCTTCAACTGCTCCTGCATTGAATCCAGACACGCTCTGTGTATAATACCTTGTAATATGTATATATCACATATAATCATTTTACACACGAGGCATTCTATATTAAAATTACTATGTTCGCGCGCAGCTTTATCGCGCGAGATCTTCTCTCGGCGAAATAACCGCGCATAGGCTCAAAGTACTCGATACAAAGCAGGCGATCATTAAAATATCGCGCGTGACGTACGAAGATGCAATCAGGGTGATCCGATGAACGATGCTCTCCGAGGAAATCTCAATGTGGCATTCGAAAAATAGACATTTCGCTTAGGGGCAGGTGTCGTCGTGCCGGGTTAAGGAAGTTAAGGGAGTGGGTAAAAGGAGTTACGTTAAGCACCGACCCATCGTCGCCCGGGGGCCTCGTTATCATAGTTTAATGACGACTGGGCGTTTCAGTCGCAATGGATTACGGTACATGCCAGCCGGCAATACGAATGAATTAATAATCGACATAAAGTGCCGGCAAGCTCGCCGTCGAACTGACGAGACGCTTCATATGAATTAATGTAAAAATACATTTAAAGAGTTTGCTAATTTTGATAGATTCTAATATCTTAAAACGTAATTTAACATAAGGTCAATAGAATTTTAATTATTGCACAGTAATAATTATGTTTTTATTGAGAAACAGACAAATCATTACTTTAGATTATTTGCATATTTGCATATTTGCATATTTGCTCCGATAAGATATTATTTATTAAATTATATGACAAAATGTTGCATACAAATTACAATTTGCAATTATGTAGATGCATTTACAAAAAATAGATGTAAAAGTATTGACCTTTTATAAAATTGATTAAAACATTGATAACTGTTTACGTATACATATGGTATAATTTCGAAATAGTATTTCGGCAAAACTATGATAATATGTCGATTCATCTTAATGGTATATTTGCAAAATTAAATTTAGCAAGAAATCGTTTAATAATTGAAAAAACTTTTATGCGTATATTATGTATATTATGTATAAAAATATTTAAAAATATAATCAATTCATATGCATGTTTAGAAAAATGCATAATTATTCCTAAATTATAATATAGAAATATTGCAGCATGAAATATTACACGTTAACATTTCAAATAATGAATTAAACGGTTTTTAAAATAATTGTAAAATATTTATATCTCAAACTTAGATTTATCTAATTTTTAACAAACATTATTTAGAAATTTTATTTCGAGAAAACTCTTGCGTTATGACGTATCATCTTAGCGTAATTATTGCAAAATTTTCATCAATTTATAACGTCATTATTGTGCAATATTCGCATAATGTGCTTATTGAGGTGAAATAACATTTTAATAGGACACATGAAATTTTACAAGTGTAATAACAATTATATATGAGAAAGAAGGAAAAGAAAAAAGAGAAACTCTCGTCCTGATATTTAATAGTAATAGATAACAATTCACCTTATAACTTGCGAGTTTCATTCTTGAATGCACCGCGCAACATGGCATCGGTTTAGGATGACGAAAAACGTAGTATTCGGGCAGAAGGACAGTGTGGGAACGAGGGTTTATTCTAAAAACGATGTTGCACACCGCAAAACGCGATAGTCTGCACGAACATTGCGGACGATGCATTGCGGAGTACATCATAGACAAAGCCTGGATTATTTTTCGCGGTGGCAAAGGAAGCGTGCCGGTATTGTTGCCCCCCGACCGCGAACAACAATAGTTTCTCCTTGCTCGCCTTCGTCCTCGTTCGTATTACACTAGTTTGACTAGTCTTCTAGAAGAGTAACTCGCACCGCGGCACAATGAACGAATAACATTCGCTTTTAGATCTAGCTGAAATCCCTTCGTAACTTTAAGCGTTAAGGGAACGTCTATATAAAAGCTAAGTTATATAATTATATGTATAATACAAATGTATGTTCGTCGTTATCGTTCATCTGTCTAATGTATAAATTAACGTAACGGTATTTCTTAGTCACGAAATTTTCAACGCGCTAATTAAATAACTGGCGAATATCACTGCCAATATTCTTATTGTTTATCTTATCGACCAGTTTAAAATCGTATGTAATTAACTTATCGTCTTTACACGAGTCATTAAAACGTTTTTCGGAATAAATCCGATTTGATCATTTGCACACTGGTGCTCTAAATCGAACCGATTCGAGTTAGTTGAATGACACTGGATTATATTGCTAATTGTAGAACGCGTTAATTAGTAGTTGTGAAAAATCCGGGAATTAAGTAGATTACTGGAGAAAGTACTCTTTGTGGGTATATGATATATATACATATACATATTATACATATATATATATATATATATA
>QKQZ01055730.1:0-17354 GCA_003595255.1 Solenopsis fugax | reverse complement strand
GACTTATCGTTAAAAATCTTGCGAAAAATATAAAGACGTGAATACTCAAGCAATGCGCAAATGCGGCGTGGCTTGTCGGTAGATTACCTTAAGTACTTTCACGACTTCCGGCGGAAATTGCATGAGAGCGGTATTCGTGACCCTCCTATAGATCCGATCGACAAATATGCCCGCCCTGATAGCGTGGGCGACCGAACGGAATTTCGGTTTCTCATCGGCTTTCCGTCTCGTAGTGGCGAGCTGCCTAGTGAAAGTCGATGCCAGCCACTCGCGCACTTCCGGTGGTACCGCATCTGGCTGCACCTCCGACAGCTCGTCATCTTCATCTGCCAATCGTCTGTAGGAGAAAATCGTGGAAGGCAACGTTATAGATCAGCAACCACCTAACTAACCACCTAATGCTCTGATACATTTGACACAAACAAAACGCCTACCTTCGCTACGCACGATCGAGTATCAAACTATCAAATCGAGGCACTCGAGCTCCTCGAAAATTTATCATTGTATATACTAACTCGTTAAAAATTTTAAATCCTCATCATATTTAATTTAGGCTCCACGTTATCATGAGCAGGAAAGATTAACGTATTTTATTTGATATTGACTCATGTTACTTGACTCGATAGAATTTGTGTTACTTATTTTTTTCTTGTATTAAAATTGTCAATTTATAATAGATTGCCAGAAATGTGTTATTTCTTTAAAAGATCGTCGTGTAAGAGCTCGTGAATCAATATCATGCGCGGTAAAATATAATTTTCTAATCATGAAAATAAATTACAAGAAATTGTGCTTCGGAATGTAATCGAGATATTCGATCCTTATATTCTACTATATTGCACTATACATTCTATGAGAGTGTGCGAGAGATATAGAATACAGAATATCTAGATCTAGAAAAGATATTTTAAGAGCAAATTTTTTAGCATACATATTATTTATGTTAAGTATTTTTTAGCTATTTAATAGATTATTTTATACAGGTCGCCTTATACAGGACATAATATTCTAGATATATAAATCTCTATTCTATTCTACGTAGTCTTAATTCACTTGCTAAAACTCACGCTCTAATTAAATTAGATATTTAAGTATCAGTGAATAATTTAACTAAGGTCATACTAATTACACATAATTTCAGTGAGGAAGTTCAATGTGCGATTTTTAAGTATGCGAATTGCAGGGAAATTGCACTGAAAAAAAGTAAAGGAGAGAAAGGAATGAGGAGATTCATATAAAAACTCAAGTTTAAATAAATGTGATCTTTCGAGCGTGTTTCGTGTCTCCTTGATTTTAATAACCTGATCGCAGCACAGATCGCAGCAGTGATTTGGTAGACTTGATCGAAGCTCTACAACAGTTAAGTCAATCATCTTGCCAAATAATTTCAAAAATGTTCCTCAGTGTGCAGTTAACATTAATGCGATCGTAATAACGTAAGTACTTATAAACAGTAATGCTACAATACGTGAAATATATCGTGATTTCGTTTCGAAAGTGTATTTCCGACGTATACATCGATCTTGGATGCGAATTACACTGAACACAAAACACTCGGAACGGAAAACATTGTCAGTGAACAGGTGTAAAAAATTGAATTAATCTGCGTGATATTAATAACAATAACAGTTGTAACAATTAATTAAAAGATGGAAAAAAAATTACGCGTGCAAAATGTTACATAGTCGATGTTAAGAACTATGTTAAATAATATAGTTAAAATTTCGAAATAAATATTAATAGATTTAAATATATGCAAGAAAGCTTTACCTATGTGTTCGCATGCGCATCATACGCTGCCAAAAATTGCGTAAATTGTGTCTCAGAACTGCTATAAATATAAAGATACACATACACACGCATACACACATACGCACACATACACTCGCATAAGTTTTTCTATCTTTAAATTGTATAACTTAATATGTACATACACGCTACTTTGCAGAAAATATTAGTCATTTTAAATATATTACATTGTATCTATAATCTAATATGTATTATCTACATATACACATTTAAATCTTGATTATATCAAGTTTGTAAGCAAATAATTTGCGTTAAAATTAAAATGCCTCTCGTATCTATTAGATATTACAATTGATGTTTGTTCATTAAGACTTAAAAATTTTTTATGTTGATTAATCCTTCGATTATTGACCACCAAAAACCATCATATGACCATTTTAATCTATCTTGTATAATATTCATAACTTTTGAAAGAATATGGATCCTGGAACACCCTGTGTAGCATATACGAAGAAAGCATCGTCGTATACATGAAAGTTGGAGTGCGCTTTTGCGAGCGATTTTTCATGCAAAAAGAGCTCGATGATGCCAAGCTCAAAGTGTAGAGTGCAAAAAAATGTAGTCTTTGTATACATTTTCACGACTCGCGGTCGAAAATGAAAATTTTGGAAGAAACGAACCTACGGTGTACACCCGGACGACACGTGGCAGTTGACTCCACACGCTCAGCATCTCTATAATGTGAAATACGAAGGAAAAACATATATCACATTAAAAGGTCTCACATTGATCTAAGCATCTCGCTACATCCAAGCAAACATCCCTGCATGCCTGCAGCGTAGGATAATTTGAAAATATTTCTTCTCTTTTTTTTTTGCTCGCTCTCCAGTATCGTTTTTCTAACTGAAGATTATTTCGAGATAGCCATTCTTGTAACCAGCTTTCGTAGTTTTTTCAACTCACTCCCATACGTACAGTCACATACACAGGCATACATATATCCATGGTGCAGCGCGATAGAGTTACAAGGGATGCTTGAGGCCCGCCCGAAGATAAACGTACATATACCATATATACATGCACTTCTCTCGGACAAGAATAGTGCCAATAGGAAACAGTTGATTATCGTGAGAACGATGCATGTTGCACAGCAGGCAGATACGTCCGACAAATTGAGCAGGTTACACCTAAAAGGAATCTAGAAGAGACGTAAACTAGAGATAGGGAAAGAGCGAGAGAGAGAGAGAGAAAGAGAGAGAGAGAGAGAGAGGCAAGAATAACGTTTCCATGCTGTGCTCGAAAGTGTCGTTTAATCCTCGTATAGTCGATCATTTCTCATCGATTTATTTTTTCAACAAGATTCAATAATCGCGCACAAGATGCAAAAATAAAAATAAATAAATTGATAAACATGATTCTGTATCTGTGGCTAAGGATTAATATTTCTTGTTGTGCAACATTCGATTATTTAATCAAATTTTGTGTGTTTCGCGAAAAGAATAAGGTATCCGATTATTTTTATAAAGATAAAGATGCAAGACAATATTAAATATAATTGTTGTCTCTCTAAAAGTTCGATTACGTATTAGCTATATTGTACTAACACATATCGACAATCCTAAAGAAATGACAAATGTCTGTGATCTTTAATATTCTCTAAGAGAATCGTCTACTCGCAACGATTTGTAGAAACATGCTAATCGCGAGACTATCAGATGTAGAATAATTTCAGTTGTTCAACTATTGAAAGAAGCTTAATAGAAAGAAAGAACACATAGAGCTCTATTTTATGCGTTTCATTTTTTGTGCATATCAGCTAATCTAGAAACGTTTGAAACAACTACCCATTAGAAGATCAAGAAACTTTGACACGTTATTAGTCTATAATTAACATTTTTATAGAGGAGAGCGACATCTTGAATTCTTCATGAAAAAGTTTCTCAATATCGGCGTAAAAAAGAGAATATAATTAATTTTATATAACTTGGAATAGTTTATTTGATATAAGAAAGTCTCTCTCTGGCGTCAATTATGACCATTTTAATTATATTTTTTATCTGATTTGCAAAAGATATAACCCAAAATATAATACCTGGTCGTTTCTCCGTGACACTGATTAGTTGTCAATTGCACAAAATTCAAACCGAATCGGTGATGAATATTGGCAGATTGACATTTAGCGGTTGACTGAATTCTGAGAAATGATCGATAAAGAACAAATAATAAAATGTTATATAAAATATTAAATGTCATGTAAAATAAAATATTGGAGATAACAAATAGAAGATTTTATTACTGAATAACGAAATACATCAAATTTTTTATTCGCTTTATTTTTTTCTCTGCCATATTCTAAAAGTTTTCCAATCTACTTGCCAATTGTCACGTACCAAGCAGCCACAAATATAAATTGTAACTAGTTATTCCTTTATTATAATTGGTTTAAAGCTGTTTTAATTAACTAAAATTATAATAAATTGTTCATCTTTTTAAGTTAAACAATTCTTGCTCATTCAATCAATACTCAATATAAACTACAGCACTTTCATATTTAATAATATTTGCCCCCCCCTCTTCCCTTTCCCCAATATTTTTATTGTATGAATGTATCTATGGTTACGACAAATGATATTCTTAATATTCAGGTATCAAAACATTACATGGACAAAATTCATGATTGTCGCTCTCATCGGCGCGATTATCGACGATCGTCCTCGAGAGAGAGAACATCTCGCTTCTTAAGACGAGCGCGAGTATAAATCTATCGAGAAAGAGGACGACAAAGAGCGTCGACGGCACGGATATATGGTGCGGACTATGGAAAAAATCGGCAGATAGGGTAAAGTAAGTGGAAAACGAAGGAGAGTCGTTGGAGAAGATCATTTTATACGGAATCGAACGTGAAGTCGTAAAAGGGGGTTGGAAATGTGAATGTTTCGCAACCTTGCCCATACGGGGGTGCGAAGCTTCCGTTTCTGGGTTACCACTGCGTGGCCCTGTGGTCCGTCTGGGTCCAAGTTGCCCCCTAGGGATGAAGACGTCAGGCCCGCCCCCCTACGTGATGACCGAGCGCACTCATTCCCGCCTGAACTCACCCTGCGGTAGTGCTTGTTAGTTCATGTGTGTAAAAAAGATTAGAATAATATACAACATTACAATTTTTCTATTCTTTTTACTGTCTCTTTTCATTTTTTTTCTTTTTTTTTTTTTGATGATTTTAATATCACGGCTATCATCGCACTGCTGCGCTCTCATCGACGATTCTTCTCACGTTGCGATAAATCTAATATTATGTCGTGAAAAATCTAGTTAATCTAAAATAAAAAAGTAGAATACACTCGATGCGTCGTGCTTCACGGCTGCATAGTGTCATCGCTGAAAACAAAGGCTGCGGGATATGCAAGCGAGCTAAACGCATTTCCGCTGCAATGCAGTCGCGAAAAATCAGAAAAGAGCTCAAGCATTTAACTTCAAGCGAAATCTTCAACTCAAAAACTTGTTGATAATCTTCGAGATAGAGAGGTGGTGTTTAAGGTGCAAATAGGTAGCTGCGTGCAACTGTCACGCACTCGATGCATGTATCGCACAACGATATACTCGTATCTTATCGCATACGATACGCGATACTCAAAACGAATGACATTCTATAGATAGAAATTTTGCCCCCAAGCAATATTAGAAAAATTAAATAAAAAAACACGGAAAATTTTGTATTTAAGTATTTATGAAAATTTTGTATGAATTTAGATATAAAAATACGCGTCTCTCGAAATTATTAGGCATAGAAATTTGTAGAATCTGTGTGATTCAGTATTGTTTATAAATAACGCAAAAGATGAAAATAACAAATCATCAGAAATACAATACAATAAATTTAGAGCGTGTATTTAGTATATGTATACATATACATACATATATACGAGCTATAATAACGGAATAATAAGGAAACTGTGCTAAAAACAATAAAAATGAAAATTTACTTGTCTTCTTTGAGGATTGAACTGACGACCCCTGATTTACCAGAGAATATCAGTGCTCAACCACTGATTGTGAGTTAAAGAGGCGTTGACGCGTCAATTTCTCTCGGGCGAATTTATAGGAATGAGCCCGGAGAGATCCGATGAAAAATCACAATGTATTGGGACTTGGGACGAAGGAAACATTGATCTCTCTCTAATGTCTCTCGCGCGCGAAGGTTTCAAAAGATCACTTGTACGAATGATTCCATTTGCGCGCATATGGGAAATATGGCCAGCCTTTGTCCTTCATGGTCAGCTGAATCTTTGATCGTCCAATAATTGAACAGGGGTTGTGAGTTTCATCCGGCACGACGCATCGGGAAAACTAAAAACTCTCATTACGAGATTGAGGAGCATTGAATTTACGGAGTAATGTGTCGTGTTAAAGGTCACGCTGCGAATCATACTAATACATAATAGACTAACAACCAATAGTTAATCGTAGTCAACTCCACTGTGAACGTGTCTCTGTGAAACAATCGAATCGATCAGCATTACAGAACATATAATACGCAAAACAGTTACATACATGTTCATAAACGTTTTGTGTGATCGACACATAAATGCTACAATGCTATACCGCATTAACAAATTATTCAGGATGGCCTTTGAATCTCGCCCTTATCGGATATTCGACAATTACTATCGGATATCGGATATCGACAATGAGGTGTCTATAAAAGAGAGTCGTTATTAACCACAAGATTTAGGATGTTGAAATCGTTAGGCAATCGTGCTGGCAATGTCTGTAAATTTTTATAGTAAAAAAACAGCAGTATTTGAACTAATTATAATGATAATGATTAGTATAGAGACTGCATTGCTTTCCATTCGATCGTGAGAGGCTTGGAATTCTCGTTCGAAAAGAAACTTACTTGGTCTCGTCGATGAAAACAGCTTCGAGTACGCGAGCTGCATAGTGCAAGTTTCGTTGGAGTAAATCGGCAGATATCTCCCCGTGTTGTAGCTGCCTCAATAAACACCTCAATCTGCAAAAAAGAGATATCTCGCAGTCGTTCTCCAATCGGTCGGTCGCCAATAACCCGGCTGCCCTCTAAACTAGATATTCGCTTCCAATCGCTTTCCAATAATTACGCGACAAGTCGAGATTGCAAACACAGTTTTAATTTTTGAAACTTCAAAAGCTTAGGATAAATATTTTTTCTATACATTTAATTTAATTTTCAGAGTTCAATACTGTTAAGTTACTTATAAATATTTTCATCAACGTGGGATTCTAATTTTATATTAGTTAACACACATACAACGTTGTAATAAAGAAAGAAATTAAAATAAGGCATGTTAATTTTTTTATTGTCTCACAATCAGAAATGGATTATTTATATCACGTTTGCTAAATCTCTAAATATAAAATGTCACATGTGCAAAGCCATTAACACCTGTATAGCTATATAATATATAATACCTCAGAGCAGCTTTGTCGCATGCGTCAGGGGTATCAACGGCAGGAAGCGAATCCGTCGTAAGATCAACATTATCGAGGATTTCTTCGAGATCGACGGATTGACTCGCCAAGTACGAAGTATCGGGATTGTGCGGTGGTGGAGAACTTTCGAAATTCCCACCAGTGACGCTTCTGTTTTTGCCAGAACTTCGACGTACTATCGTCAAAGTGCCTTGTTCTGAAACACACAATGAACGTAATTGCTTTTATTAGTGCAATTGAATGCCATGGAAGGACATGTTGAATTATTAAGATCTTTTAAATAACGACGTATTGCAGAACAGCAACTTGAACTATTTTCAAAAATAAAAGAGGACACTTTATCAGGACACAATTTTAAATATTTTAATGATATAATAATATGTAATTCATAGTATAGTATAATAGTATAATAATAGTATACTATAATATCACTATATTTTATATTTCACAAATTATTGTCATCAGAAAATAATTTTGCGTAAAAAATCGAGATACATCAGGGTTTTTCTGACCGATTCTGACACACGCGCGCGCGCAATTGTTTTACCAAATTTAATTTACTAATTAAATAAAGTAATTTAATTTAGTATCTACAACATATATTTTAACAACGCGAATATCGGAGCACTTTGTAGCTGGTAAAAAAAGGTTTTGTTTTTGAAAGAAATGTATGTGTGCGGATGTTTGCGTGAGCAGTTGAGCACGCAAATACAATAGATAAAGTCCAACTGTCGAAGCGTACCTCGGGATGTAATACCTCAAAAACTTACTGGAAAGTTGGCCATTCCGACCGGGAGAAGAGGAGGAAGGATTGCGCGACCTCGAGGATGCTGCGCCGCTTGTGCTGCTACAACCGCTAGCAGCCGCGTTGTTCACCGCTACACCGCCCGAGGCTACCCCGATATCGTCTCTCGTGACTCGTCTGTCTGGCGGAGATGCAACTGAAATTTTCCAAAAATAAAAATTATCAAATAACTATAACTCTATCCTTGCCAATTGTTGGCTAACGTTTCGCAATTACACGCCGACAAAGCGTACAAAAGTCTACGCTATGTGATGTGTATATACATTTTTACACGCATTCGTCTCAATCTCAATGCGGATGAGCCATAGAATTATCAATATTTCTTCTATATTATGAGAAACATTCTGAATTGTTAAATTTTTTTAAATCTGCTTTACCTGTGACTTTATGACACTGTCCAAGCATATAATATGCTTGGAAAAAAAGATTGCGTGAGACAAAAATCTAGAATACTTCAACACATCCATCATGAATAACGGAAATATATATCTGTGTAAACTCTATTATTATTTACACAAATATTGCAGAATGTACGAAAACTCGCGTAAGTCTAACTTGCACAAATCTTCAACAAGATAAATATTAAAATTTCAAGATGTCATCAAATTAAAGGACATTCAAACATTTTAATTTGATGTCGACGGACTTTCAAATCATAACATTTAATTAAGTTGCTTATCGGCATGCCGCGCCGTTAGCGTATGTAATGTCGCAAATGTTCTCCCTGTCTCTCTTTCATGAATCAAACGAAAGATATAACACCATAACTAATTTGACAAATGTAATGTTGCAAAGTGCAAGGCTGTATCACTGCAGTAAAACCGCGACGGCATGGGCAGAGCAGCTATCGATCGGTAGCTTCTGTCTATAGCTCACGAATTAGTCTCATAGCCAATCGATTGCATACGAGTTACCAACGGTCCCATTATGCTAATCACAAGTTATAGTGTTTCTAAGCGCCAATAATCACATTTACTATGAAAAATCTAACGGAAGTAGTTGAAATGAATATGAGCATTCATATTAAAGGTCGAAAAAAATAAGTCCTGTTGTCAAATTTAAATAACTAATAGTTATTCGTTGTGCTCAAATATTGATGCGATAATAATAACGGACATATCTATAACATGTGTATTTTAAAATATAGCTGAAATAAAGAATAAGAGAGAATAATCATAAGAAAAAAATAGAAATGGTATAATTTAGATGAGATTAAAAAATGGATTTAGCGAAATTAAGCCACCTTTATTTCTTATAATTGGAAACAAAATTAAAGCTAATTAAAATAATATAACTCAGCATGGAATTCAACATTAAAATGGAATTATTGTACGACATAATGTACTTCTATTTCTGTCATGTGGCTAATCCGCTGAATTTGAATCCAAACATAATTATATGTATAATTATGTTTGGAAACTTGCAGTTAATTAAATAGCATTGTTCACAGCATTGTCAACTACATGCATTACATTGCCATTTAAAATAGTTTATCGACGAATCTTTACATTTGTCACAACGATAAAAATATTCAGAATATAGATAACTTCAAAAAATACTAATTTAAAAATTTTATTTTTCGTTATTGTAATTTAATTATTTATAATGTTATAACGTTAAATAACGTTTTTAATTATTTATGATGTTATAACTGTTAAATAACGATTTTAAAACTGATTTGTTAGAGAAATAATGTGCAAAATAAAAGTACGGTATTTAACGGTATTACGTAAATAAAAGTACAATTTGTAATCTTCATATTTGGTGACACGTGGCAATAGAAAAAAAACATTTTCAATTCAAAAATAATTGTCTACGAACAATTCTATAAAATATGCAAACAGTTGAATGGAATGTTGATGTAACTTATATTTTCCTTAACTAGAGAGAAACGAAAAAGTTGTAAAAAATTTTTCCTTATAGTACTCTTATAATTTTACAAAGAAAAAGCAAAATAGTAAAGAGAAAAATATTAAATTTTATATCAAATCAAGTCATACGCTTTAAATTTTCTAAAATATATGCTTCATTATTTCTAATTTATGCTTCTATATTTTTTTTGAAACACATTATTTTATATATATTATCATTAATAATATATTATATTATTAAAGATAATATATTTTCCTAAAAATTCGCGTTATGTACGTGACTATAATTTTATTTCATTAACATGATGACGTTGCGTAAAAGGTGCATCATATAATATTATATATAAAATAAGCAAAATTTCGTTGAAATTTAGGTGTGTAAAATCTCGGAATTAATATTGCTATATAACTTTTGTTTTTTCATGGCAGCGAGCGGGCTATGATGCATATTTTTGGATAATAATTTTGTGAAATTCTCTCTTTCTCATCAAAAACACCTTCAAACGTCGATGCGAGTTTACTGATGTGACGGTGCCATGGTGGGTTATGAAATTATTCACTGTAAGCGGATAAGCAAACGAACGCGAACATATGTGAATTATTGTACTTTGCTTGAATAATACATGAAACTGCGAAGCAATGACGAAATGTATGCATTTAGACTACAGAGCACAATTCATATCTGCCTCTTTTTTATAAAATTACATTTTTATTTTTATTTTTATCAAAAGTACACTCTTTCTTTCACGCCACGATTGCATATCTGAAAACGCGTGTAAAACCATACTATCATCACTAGCTGAAGCGTGTTTCACCAGCGTCTAAGTTATTTATGATGTTCTTAAAGTGCTAAAGTTGACCAAGTAATACCATATTCCTGAGCTTCACGAGTCAAATAAACTCGCTAGGAACTAATTTAGATATCTGTAAAATATAAGAGAATCATCACACAAAAACATGATATATAAATATATGTGATTCTAACAAAACTTTATTAGTGTAATAAGAGAAATATAGTTATGTTATTTTTTATCATTATTTATAATAGTGCCGTAATGATTATTAAAAGGATGATGGTTCCTGAATAAATGTGACTAAAAATATGTTGATACGGCTCCATTTTTCAGGTAATAAACCGGTATGTTGCGAATTATGTGTAAAAGAATCTTCTTCGCCTTTTCCCTAACTCCCTTCTCTCTCTCTCTTTCTCTCTCTCTCTCTCTCTCTCTCTCATATCTCATTTTTAATCAATGCGCTTACACAACAAGATGCGATTAAACAATAAATACTGATCGATAGAACTAGATAGAGTGAGTTCTAATTAAATTCCTACTAATTATTTTTTACAAATAACTGTAAAATTTGTAAATAAACAAACAAAATGATATATTCCTTTATGATACGAAAATATGTTTTAATCCCGTAATAATTAAGTCTTAAACAAGATCCAATTTTCGCAAATAACTTGATTGTAGACGAGATTTGCATTTCGATCTGCTTTGTCCTGGCCATACATTTATGCAATTAGTGACGTATAGAATAATCATGTCACAAAAAGATAAAGACATCGAAGGGAAATAATAGCTCGAAAATTAGCTTCGACAAATTCCTTCTTATTGGTCCAAAGTGGTGAGTACGTCTTTTTGGCGTCAAAGAGGCGTCTCACTAATGGCGAGAGAGACTAGATGTGTACGTGTTAAAATCGATAAATGGGACTCGTGGATTATCTTGTATTTTGCAGTACTTAACATAGATAATGATTACGTTTTATGTTAGACATATATGCAAGCATTTGACAATTACAATTACAATGGTAACTTTCTTGACATAAAATATGAAATTTATGTATATAAATTTGTAATCAATAATTTATCCTCGAGAAGAGCTAACAAAAATTATCCTGTATAAACTTGGCGTTGCTAGATGTCTAAGTACAACAAGATAAATGTAAATTTATCCTATCCTTAATACGTATTAAGCAAAAATTGGAGCATTGCAAAAATTCCCTACCATCGCAAAAATTCGATCTTTCCAAATCATTATTGATATATTATTCACTTTCGATACAGAGAAAGAGAGAGAGAGAGAGAGACCTTTATATATTTTATGAATATGAAATAATGAATTTCAATGTGAGTCAATGGATTACGGATGATTCTAAATGTGTTATCTTCTGCATATAAATCCGTAAAATTTTAAACATTGTGGAAAAGAAAAAAAATGTTTTTAAGATTAGCGTTATTTTTTCGATATCAAGAAAGAAAATTATACAATAGAAAAATCATTTTAATTGGAAAGCCTTATAACAAATGTGCTCCAGACTAGATTTTAAATACAGAAAATAACCATTAAAAAGAATATTTTTTTTAATTCCGAAATTAATGCATTAATTTTTTCATTAACTTAATGGACGATGATTATCACACTGTTGTGTGCATCATGCAATTTATTTTCTGAAAGTATAGGCACATATATACGTAAACGACAGAAATGGTAACGATCTCAAAATGTAACTCACTATTATTATTTAACAATGACAAGTAATTATTTGTGAGGCAAACACAGCATGGTAATAAAAGAGGCAATGTCAATTATATATAAAGTAAGTTATATCAAACTATTTAAACAACACAAATATTGCAACAATACAAATAATTGCAATATTTTCTCCTAAGTGTGTCGTTTAAATATAATTTAGAATATATCTTAATTGCATTCTGCTTGTGATATCAAATCGAGATCTTTTATAATTTTATATATACACACACACACACACACACACACACATATATATATATATATATATATATATAACAGTCGATGATTCATGGTATCTCGTGATTTATGGTTTCTCTCTTATATATGTAATATGTACATATACACACATATACATAAGAGAAACTGTGAAACCATAAATCACGGGATATCATGGATCATCGACTGTTTAGATTAATTCAGAATGTTTAGATTGGTAGATATAACTAGTATTATACGGATGTTATTTTGCTTTGTATATATATATATATAGGAGGCAACGTTTAAAATTTTGTTGTTTCTGAACGCACATGCCATTATATTGATTTTCATAGTGTAAAAGTAATTTTTTAATTATTTAAAAAAATGTTAATATTATTTTTTTAGTAAAAAATACACGTATTATAAGTGAGGTGCAAGTTTTGCTACGCATCTTTGTTCATCTTACTACACTATAGATAATCATCTATTATTCATTTTTTAAAAATAATTCACTATTTCTATATTAAGTGAATTCGGAACCTGATAAGTCACATGTACAATGAGGTGCATTAATGAGATTCTTTTTCGGTGTAGTTAGTGCAAAAGTGACAGNAAGTGACAGCAATCAGACGAACTCACTAAGCCAATGGCAACACATGATTGGTTAAATTGCTGGTCTTTCTACACCGAAAAAGGACCTCATTAATGCACCTCATTGTACATAGTTACCTATACTACATTCAGATCGCTAACTATGGTCAGGAACTGTTTTGGGCCGGATATCCGGTTTTATTGTATGTGTGTGTGTGTGTAATTTTATAATTTTACACACACACGCACACACACATCGAGTATCCTCCAACTACCGAATGTCTTGTTAACACCCATTTCTACCAATGTACGTAAACTTTAATTTCAGTTTAAACTTACTCTTTACTTTTTTTTAGTCTAAGATTTCATTGAATTAGGATTCAATAAAATATTCTTGAAAAAATGTGTTTCAAATTTATAAATTCGCCTTAAATTCTATTAAAACCAACCTATAAAGAGATAAAAGCTATTTCGAAATAAAACTGTAAAAACTGAACTATGCATCTAATTCCATTGAAAAATTGATATCAGCGAATGTACTGAACGATAACGCGCTTATCGGTCGCTACAGAAGTTTAATTCAATTAATAAGGTGAATAAGATAAGACAGGAAATCCCTCTTCAATATGTATTGTTCGCAGAAAATATTCAAGGCTGAAATTTTATCGACAAAAATACGTAATTTCAATATCAATCACTAATTAACAAGTTAACAGTTTGCGTATTAATTAAGAGCAAGTAAAAATTTGCATGTCCAAAATATTAGGCTGTTTCTTAAAATACACACATTTGACATACACGGGATAAGATTTGATCTTTCAGTAACATATTAAATTCAATTAATTTATATTATTTTATTAAAAGAATATTATAAAAAGAAAATATATTATATCTATACGGCAATTGTTTATTAATATAAAAAAATATTAAAAGTATTAATAAAAAAATATTAATAAAATATTGAGCTCTTTTATCGAACTGACGGTTTTTATATTAATTGAAAAATTTCCGTGTATTTATAATTATTATTATTGCATAAAATCTAGTAAAAAATTTTGAATTTCTAGATTTGACAGTTTATCGATTTTATTAATTGAATCTTTCAAAGATATTGATTTTATTTCTTTAAATCCTACTAGAATATGACAAAGCAGACAAAGAATAAAAACAAAACACGGAAAGAATGATTCGGCCATATTATTTAAAAATTTAGCTGGATACACATCTGAAAATAATTTTGTTAGATCAGTATATTATATTTGAACAGCTTCCATAATTATTTTAATAGTTTAACAAAATTATTTTCAAATCTGTAACCAACAAAATTTTTAGATATTTCAACAAAATAATTCTTTCCATGAAGAATTAAAAGTAGAATAAAATTGCGTCAGTTGCAGTTTTAAAAGACGACAGCATTCAGTGTATACAGCATTCGGTGAACACAACTCAAAAAGATGCGCATACCTGGATTATTGATTATCGGAAACTTTCTGACGGAATATATCCCTAGACTTTATGTCTGGCAAAGACTTTAACTCAAATGCATTTCGTTCGCCGGACTCTGCCGGTGTTTTATTGTCTCGTTTTTCATTCCTTTCGTTGCTCGCTGCATTGCGATTTAACGCTCGTGCAGATTATACCGCACTAAATATAGAGACATTCAGCAAATCTGATTTCCAATCGCGACCGCTGGATGCAAACCAGGCGTATGCAGATGATTATGCATTTTGTGCTTGTCTGCAGCGTAACAGGCACACTGGCATGGTCATATGTAAAATTCAGTTTTGCCTCTGAGAACAAGCTACGTTCGACATGCGTATTAATCGCGTATCCTTGAATAATGCAAACTCTTAACGTTGTTTTCTATTAGATTGTCGGAATAAATATCATCGCGTATGCCATTAATCGTGATTTTATGCGTAATATATTTTCGATTAGAGATGAAATTTATCATGTGTAAGGGAGATTGGGCATCGTTGACACAAGAGGCAACTCGTTGGCATTGCATACCGTTTATGTATTTATGGCGAAAGAAACAAAAGTTATCGCAAAATATCTCTTTTATAACGTAAGTAATATATTTTCCAAAATTTTATTTAAATCAAATAAGTAAGTATTACAATAAAGAAAGGGATAAAATCTAGTTCAAGAAGAGTCAAGTAAATTTCCGAGCATTTTAAAACTTCATATTAGTTAAAAGAAAAGTTTTTGTCAGATGATGACAATTATACTGACCTGTATGATAAGTTGTATTGAATAATAACAGTAATTTGTTGTAATAAAATGATTAAAATTAAAATCATTTATGTATGTAGAGATGGGGTACGTTGAGTCTCATATTTAAAACAAGCTTAACAAGCGCGAAAAATGTGTAAACATTTAATTACAATTTAATTATAACGCAAAACACTTAATATTTAATATTTCTATATTGAAGGAAGCTACATTAAAAATAGATTATATTTGTTCTTCTGTAACAGCATTTTGCTATTCGATTATCACAAAATAACTTTAAAAGATATACAATGGTTACAAGAAATTCATATAGTATATTTGCGATTTCTTTTTTGTTTTCTATTACATTTTCATTAATTTAATATGGAATTTGTAGTACAGACAATTTAGACCCTGGTATGTGCCAATTTATCCTGCTATTAGATCAAATTGGCAATAATACAGCATATTCGTATTTCACTTATTACAAAGAAACTGTACCAGCAATGCCAATCAAATCGCGTACGACGACGCGGCGACGTGCGGTTTACCTCACGAAATCTCTTTGCCTCTCGAACACTCGTGCTTCTCCTGTATTCCCTCCCTTGTTCAATCTTTCTCCCACCCAAGATATAAATGCCAGTAGGAAAATTCCGATTCTACCAAAGATAGGTAGAGGGGATCTGACATGTATTTTCAACAATCATGAAAAAGATTGACTTCAGGCGAGAACCGCTTACTGATGAAATCTTGGTGGGGAAACATGTCATGTGACGAGTTGAAAAGTTCTGATATACAGAATTATTCTCTCTATGAAAATGTAGAGAAAAGGTCTTTCTATCACATTAGTATAGTTTAAGTACAATAATTACTTATTTAAAATGTCGAATGCCAAAACAGTGAAAACTATGCTAACGAGTCTTGGTCTCTCCTATTCAGTCTGAATCTTATGTAATCCAGAGAAAGAGGATACTTCTCTCTCTTTCCCTCATAAAAACTCAGACAATTTCATTTTATGTCTGTAAAAAATACAAAAGTATCGCGCAATCGCGCTAATGTTTTTAGGTCACAAGATTGAATTTTTGTTTAAAACTCTCTCCTAGCCACATCCGCGCGTAACGCGACGACAAAGAGAAAACGTTCTCTATTTTATCTGTCAAATGCACATTTTCGAATAAAAAAAAATAAAATATTTATTATAGTAAAAACAACTAGTATTATTAGCAAAAGTTATTATAAAATACAATTATTGCACAAATATATATCGTACTTTTCTCTTTGACAAGTTACATAATCTTTACAGACAATGCTAAAAACATGTAAAATGTTGTTTAAAAAAAGAGAATTATGGATATAAAATATTAATTAAAAAGTATCTCGTTTATAAAAATTAGCGGAGCAAAAGAATAGAAATAGATATTTTCGCATTTCGATATTACACATATTTTAACAATATGCGAACTTGAAATTGAATATTCTTCAATATAAATGTCGATTTTAATCTTCTTTTTCATTAAGTTTACCATTACGCATGATATAATATTGTCAATAATAATCTCTTATATAACGAGTTATCTTCCTTTAAATATTATCGTTGATTAAATTTTTGTTAAGCAGAGTTGATACTGTCAGAGTTAATTTTTGATAAATTTTTCTATTGTTATGTGTTTATACTGATATGTATTTTTATGTAATGTATTCTATATCTATATGCATTTCGTAACAATGTCTTATTAATAATTACTATTTTCATCATAAAATTTAATCTCGCATCTAACCATAACGTCATCCTTTACTACATTTCAAGATATTATTTCGGCACATTCAAACTTAATTGTACAGAATCATAGAATTTATTTATTTATTCGTAAAAATAAGTTATATCAAAAACAAGTTTATTTATTAAACAACGTATTATATAT
>QKQZ01055729.1:0-14083 GCA_003595255.1 Solenopsis fugax | reverse complement strand
GGTTGTTATATTACTAACATCACAGCAATAATAACTGTAAAAGTGGAGCACCTAACCATTATTTTATCATACAATTATAATCACAAATACCAAATGTTTTTCACTCAGTGAATAAAGATAATAACTTAATTATTTAATTAAAATATAAATTATAATATGAGACACAGTAGGAATATGAAAAAAAAAGAAGAAAAGAGGTAACATTTTAATAATTTAATTTGATTTATTTTATCAGTATCTTGTTATGCATTTTTGCGTTTAAAATTAAATAAATATACGAAATGTTTTACAAATTATAAGATTTTTTAACTTTTGATGTGGTATTATTTTTTCTATTTTGAATAATTTTCGAGTTATAAACAGTCATAAAAAAAAGCTTTTTGCAGATTAAATTTTAGAGGAGCAAGATAACTAATAATATCATCTCTTTAAAGATGACAAAGCTATAATATACGATAAAAGATCTTAATGCTGAAATAATTTTTTTTGTGATTTTACATATAATTTTATTTTCTAATTCTTTCGAACTGTGTACCGAGATAATATTTTGTGCAACAGATTTTTTATTTCTTTCGAAGAGATGGGGGGGGATTTTAGAGATGCTACTTAATATCTATAATATTAAATTGATTCGTCAATTTAATTCTGTTATATTACTTTTCTGATTTAATTTAAGAATTGTGTTTGAAACTGAAAGTAACAATACACAGTTCGAAAGAATTTGAAATTATACGTAAAATCATACAAAAAATATTATTTTAGCACTAAAATCTTACTTTGACCGTGTATTATGTTCTTTCCTCGTTTTTGATTGTATTATATGTATATATATTGGGATCCTGATTCTAATATTAATTATTGTATATCATCTCTTTAAGTTAATTTTAAATAGGCTTTAGTATAATAAAATTTGAATTCATCGCTCAGTTAGGTAATAATCCATTTCTATATCTTTGTTGATAAAAAATCTGATTTTATTGCCGATTTGACTTTGAAATTAAAGTCATTGGAGAGAGAAAAGTGTAAAGTGTAAAATACAGAGAGTGTAACTGAAACGAATAGACTCTTTAAAATCATTAAATCATTATCACGATGAGTTATAATAACGCTTGTAAGGTCATCTCATCAAATCAAGCGGTAAACACGGGCGAGACGGGAGTTATCGTATCTCACGTAATTAACGAGATTGCAGCTTCCGATATTGTCCCTCGGTGATTAACAGGTTTCCCCATATGGAATCAGACCTGGACTGATCGGCTGAAACAGGATCTATTCGTAAAATATGACAAATTTGCCCGGCCGACGCAACACTTCAATACTACGGTGGTCAAATTCAGCATTACTCTGATTTATGTCGATGTGGCAAGTATGCGCGATATTAAAACGTATAACGGATGCAGTTCATCTTTCTGATTTTACAACTGACTTCTCTTTCGATTTTCAGGATGACTTCAAGTTTACCGTCCAAGTTAATGGATGGACACATCTTGTATGTGAAGTTTAACATTTTTATTATGATACGTTTAATGCAAGCTTAATAATTAGATCACAAATGCGAGCTCTTCCATAAAAATTTTCAATCATTATTTTCTATTTGATATCTAGTTATGGACAGATGAAAAACTCAAATGGGATCCCGCAAAATATGGCAATATCGACCATATTCATATAGGAAACCACGAGGTATGGCAACCAGACATTCTGTTGTACACCAGGTACATAATCTTCCATCTCAGTTCTTTAAAAAAAAGTACGTGATCTAAAATAGTGCACGGAATTTTTATGTAATGAATAGTAACAAAACGTATGTATAATGAATTTTGAATCGTAAATTATTCAAACTGTTCGAATCTGAAGATGTATTCTACTAACATATTAAATATATCTATGGAAGACCTAAAAAAACAATATATATATATATATATATTGTTTTTTAGTCTTCTATTATCTCTTCTTTTAAAACTATATAAAGTTAGACAATATATTGTACAATATAAATTTGAACAAACAGAAACTCTTTATTTTCTGTTTGTAAAAAAATATTAATTTTATTTAAATTTCTTTAATATCGGGTAATCTATTCAATCAAATTAATCGAACAGAATCGATTATCAGTTTCTTTTAAACTATTCAAAGAACTTATTTCAACATTTCTATGTTAAGTTATTTGAATAATTTGATTATAATTTTTTATCTAATCCTTAATTTAAAATCGTATTGAGTTATTCGATGTATTTATTTTGACCAGTGCAACTGGGGGTACAGTCGAGCATTATGGTGACGCGCCATGCATGGTCTACAATACTGGTAAAGTATTATGGGTGCCACCCTCAAAATTTATCGGATTTTGCGAGTTAGATCTTCGTCTTTGGCCCTTTGATACTCAGGTTTGCGATATAAAGTTCGGCTCCTGGACGCACAACAATAACCAAATTGACTTGCAATTCTCCAAGAAGACAGATATAGAAATGATAGTATGAAAATATTATATTTAAACTTGGTACCTTTTAATTCTATTTTGTACGAGATAAAACTGACATATTGCGGTTTTCTCAGAAAAAAACACATTGCAAAATTTAGATATTCGAATCCTTATTTATTTATACGCGTTTTCTATTAATCAAGTGAAAGCTTTAACAGATATCTAATAGACGATATATAATATATAGGAGAGGAAAAGAGGAAATTATAAAATACCATTTTATTTTTCAATTTTGACTTGGATCAAAGTGTAGTACAAAAGAAGATAATATCGTGGTATCTCCATAATCCCTTCCTTTGCTCTTATATATAAAATATAAAATCTTATAATTTATTAGATGCATTATTATATTATATTTAATGATATTAAGATACTAGCAATTCACAACAGGAAAATATGATCGTGAAAAATGCGGGGTGGAAATTAATGAACGTGAGCAAATCTCGTGAAGTAAAAATATACCCTTGTTGCCCGGAACCATACAGCAGTCTAACTTTCAAGATGACTTTAAAGAGAAACTCGGCCCTGTATTACAATGTATTGCTAATGCCTGCTGCCGGTGTGTATTATTAATTATTTGAATAACACTAGTCCAGTAGCGGTTTTGTTCTATACAAAGTAAATCATTTTAATTGCTTATAATATTTCAAATGTTCCTCATTTTAAGAAATAACGTTATAAATAAAAATTTCATAGTTTGTAAGTAGAAATAAGATGCATGCAATAATGTCTTATAATATGCTTATCATTATATTGTTATCTTATTATCATAAGATGTCAATATCGATATTTTATCAAATAAATTAAAATTTTTTTTCTAATAATTCAATTTTCCTAATTATTTTACGTATAAAAAAAATAATATAATTTAATAAATTTTACACAATTTGGCAATAGCTTGAGTTACAGAGATACCTAGCACGACCTTTTCTAAGTTAAGCCGTATTAAGCATAGGCGAACGTGATGATATTAGTCGAAAATCTAAACTTATCACAGCTCAGGTCTGAATCTAATCCACTCTATGATATTTACGATATATAAACTTTCAGCTATAATTTTCCTGATTTTGGTCACGTTTTGGTTACCACCTCAAAGCGAAATGAAGATCAACTTTGCAACCTGTACTATATTAATCATTGGCGTATTTCTAGGCTTCCTTGGTTTTAAAGTACCATTAACTACAAATCTTCCACTCATAGGTAGACTAAGGCAAAAATTTAATTCTTTTGAAACCTTTAATTATTACTAGTTATATATGTATTTTGAAAATAATAAATGATAAACGAAAAAGATAAGCTATTTTTTATAATAGAAAGATATAGTTTTTAAAGTTCAATTTCAAAATTTATTTATAATTTAATAACTTGTTTCAAATTTAATATTTAAATGTAATAATACTTAAAATTTTAATAAATATAATTTTATTATATATACATGTATGTATAATAAAATCATTTTTTTTCAATATTTTTTTTCATGCACTTAGATAATATATTTTTGTACTATTTCTCTTTTAGCAAATTAAGCAAATTTTATTCTGTCCTGTAAAATGGCGAAATAAATTATCATTAATTTACTTAATGTTTACAGTTTACTTTTATAGTGGCTGCCTCTGTCTAGAAACAATATCGCTGATAATATCGATTGTAGTAATCAATATGTCGAAAAGAGTTTACTGCAAACCACTTCCGAGAAATATTAAGCTATGCTTATTAAGTTGGCCCGGAAAACTATTAGGACTCTCAGATCTCATAAGTGTGGTAATTAACATTTTAAAATTTAAAATTCTATTTATTATAAAAAATGTATATATAATTTACATACAACTGTTTATTTTTTAATTATTTATTTCAAACTAACTTTCTTATTAGAATCCCGATTTTTTATTGTATTTCTGCAATTTATTTTTGATGTAAAAATTTATGCACAATATAAAATTTAATTCTATATCGCACACACACACATTATCGATATTTATTTCAGATCGAATCGCGACGGCCTGTGCCAAGTCAGGAATTACGTGGCAAACTTACAGAGGAATCCACTATTAATTCGACGTCTAACATTTCGGATGACGGAGATCGGCAGAATATAATCTCGCCAATGAAGAACACTACGCAACTGGAGTGGATTCTCGCGGGCACAGCCATTGATCGCATAGCTTTCGTGTTGTTCTGTTTGATTTTAGCAACAATGGCAATAGTGTGCATATGCTAATTGTATTTCTAAATCGTTCAAATATATCGATAATCTAATATATACACGATATATAAATAAGTCTGAATTGTTATTCAGTATATTGATTTATTCTCGTAAATAAATATCTCGTATACAAATGCAAACATATGCTAAATACATTATTGAGATGCATGCAAAAACGTCTCAGCATCGGGATAGTTTCAGAAAGTTCCATCTTTGACTGTCATAAAAAATTTTGTAAAACTATTCCAGGAATAAAACTGTTCTTAAACAAACTTAAAAAAATGTATGATATTAAATAAAATATTTAATCGAGAAGATTAAAAAAATCTAATTTCCAGTCTTATTTAATTTATTCGACAGATAAATTTCTCATTTATCGATAAATTTCTCATTTATCGATAAATTTATATAAAAAAATAGAAAAAATAGAAAGAATAGAAAATCTTTTATAATAATATTAACACATCCTTTTAATGCTTTTTTAATTATTGTGTTGGTTATAATTCATCAATTCTTCAAGCATAACTGATACTAGCAAGAAAAGGTCGTCTTCCGATTTTGAGGAGTACTTTATAACAGTAATAAAAATTTTTTTTTTACTTTTTTTCTTAAAAATATATTTTATTAAAGTGTATATTTTTTAATGTACATTTCTTGGGTTGGAATAGGAAAATTTTCAACGAGAATACAAAGATAGTACTACTCGAGTTTTGTTGAAAAATTAAAGATACTACCACTTGAGTCAACATAGGAAGATTTTTCAATGAAAATACAAAGATATTACCACTTGGGTTTTATAGAAAAAATAAAGATTTGAGGCGCACATATATGAGTGCTGACAATTAATTTGAATTTAGTCATTTTTATCGATTTAAAGCAGATTAGTGGCGCCATCCATGCTGCAGACAGAAAGATCAAAAGGAATGCAGCATAACACCGCGTGATAACTCAAAATTGTATTGCACAATTTTATCATGATAATTCTACAGTATTTTAATAAGGCCTATTTTCGACAAAAAAATTATTGAATTATATTGAGAAGTGATATCTTGAAATCACTGATTATCTTTTAAAATTTTTAATCTTGAATTTTATATCTTTTTGTTATTAAAAGAAAGATTTATGAAGTTAGATTTAAACTCTTTAAATGGTCAAATTGGATAAATTAATTGATTAAATTTATAAATGAATGAAATAATGATTAAGTTAAACTATATGTAACTTGTTATAAACTCATATAGCTATATTTCTTAAATCTCAACGATTTTATTTATGTTTATGTTAGTTTTCCGTGTACCAGATCAGTAATCTTCGTTCATAAGTAAGAGATTTGGTTATAGAGGGTTAACAACGAAATCGCGCGGGCTGAAACAGTCCGCTTATCCCTGGCACGCATCTCCGGGTGTCTTTCGAGTCGATCCCATACTCGATCAACGACAGTTTCTCCCTGAGGGTACGGGCGTCGATAAAGCTTTTACGTGCGGATCATGTAGACACGATTTCTCACACGTACGCATCACTTTCCGACACGACTCGCCCTCAAACATGAAATTTGACATGTTCATATTTTTCGCATAATTTCCTCATATCCCGGTCGCGTGTGCAATTAAGGGCGCGTACGCCCAAGTGTCTTGGATAGGGCGCCAGAAGTTGATGCCGTTATAGAATCAAACGGCATGAAAATTGCTCTACCGTTTATAGCACTCGTCAGATACACTCTCGAGATCTTTGTGGACGCTTTGTACTTCGATTGCCGGACGATAAGCGCGTATGCGTGCCGCGAATTTCCTGCGAAGGATCCCAGCAGCGTTTTCTCTTCCACATTCGCGGAGTCGGGTTCCCACGAGCGAAGTCGAGCACACGGTCTAGAAAGGCAATAACCAAAGATGATTAAGATATAGTCATTTTGCTCCTCGCTTCCCTGCTCTCCGCGGCGGTCCGGCTTGTCGTGCCGACACGAATGCAAACGCGGCACGGTCGCTAAACGTACAATTATTGCTTATTGGTAGCCTCGATTCGGAAGATAATTCCTTCCCTCTTTCTCGCGTTAGAGTTACGGGCTGATCCAGCTGCTCGAAACGCCACGTCGGTGAAAGGTTTACGCTCTGTCCCTTTATACGCGACCATTTCGCACGACAAAAATCCTGAGAAACGACACTCTCGACTATAAAGTACAATAGAGCATTTCTCTGAACTTCAAAACGATTAACCGAGTCGTATTAAATTTTTTTTTGTTTTTGTTATTTTAAGTTAAGTGATGCCATACAATTATGGTAGCATCGCAAATTTCACAATATTTTATCGATATTAAATATTCGTTGATCAAATACTCAAGTATAATAAGACCAGTATTCTAAGATCTTTCTAAGATTATTGAAATATTATGGAATACCTAGTTAGCTTGCAACCTCGCACGGTTTGTATGCAAAATAACGGCGTGTATATCGATCCCTTCCGTTCTAAGTTTGCCTTTCAGCCACGTGATGCGAGCCGAGTATAGGAACTGCTTCGATCCTAAGCACGGTTAATACCAGGATGACCATTATCGCGAGTTTAAAGGGTTGAGAAACGGTGTTCAGCGATACTCGGTAAACCATCGCGCGGTCCGTATACCGGCGAGCAATTTATTCGCGACTTTAATGATACGGGTAGCGACATCGCAGAACATCCTGATACGCTCGACTGACTCGACAAGAAAATTAATGCGCGACGTAATCCAGCCATAACACCGCCAGTGTTAAGCGATGTATCGAAACTGCTTTACGTTCAAGAGTCTTCATGGCCCGTCACAACGTGACGGCTGTCAATAACAGAATTAGCAATTTTTTTACTTTCTTGCATAAAATAATCAAATATATTACATAATTAATCACTACGATTATTACCATGCAATATTTAATATAATTAGAACTATACGTACAATGTTTTAATTTGTGAATGTAATCTGGGAAAATTTGATTCGAATTCGATTTGTATTCCCAAATGAAAGAGATTTGATTCAATTCGTTTTCGAATCTACTATCAAAGATTCGATTCAATTAGATCTCACAAATACTTGATTTGCACATTTCTAGAATTTTTGAAATATACAAAAACATTTTATAAGTTGCTTAATAAAAATGATTATGCAGCATTGTAAAATATTTTAAAGCAAAATTTTTACAATTTGAGACAAAATTTTCTTAAATAGTGACATATATATGATACAAAATTGGTGTCTTTATACAATTATATATTTAATGTTATATATATCGTCTTTTGAAAAATTTATTCTAGTAGAATTTGCATCCGGAATCTCTGAATCGAGACTTACGTGTTATATTATTTCTCCTGTTGATAAATGTGTTACATATTGTCTATTTGTGGTATAAACAGCATACCTCGATCAATTCAGTATTGCTGCATGATAAAATTATTATGAGTCAGATTGAAAATATGCTGTAATGTAAAATTTGTATAAGATGTTGTATATGTTTATTGCTACTTGGCATTTATTCTATTTAAAGAATAAAAAATCATAAACTGTTTAACATATCTTAAAATTATTGAAATTTACTATACAATTTAGTAAAAACAATCAAACATTTTACATTTTACTATGTTAAGACATAAAATATGTCTTAATAATAGATTTAAAATACAAAGTAAAAAGAATTATATATACTGTATTTTTTTTACTTTTTCCTATTTTTGACAAAAAATGGACCAGAGCCATGTACATTAGCGAGGTTAATATGGCCATATGGCTTTAGTACATTTTTTGTCAAAAGGAAGAAGTAAAAAAATATCATATTGAATAAAGAACTTCGATCTTTCAAGTTTAAAAAGGTTTACAGATTTTCTTATCAACTTTTATTTTAATATAGCGACTAAAACCGTCAGTTCACCGAAACATTTACTTCGTGGAAACGTTATGCAGCTTACGTGTGCGTAATTCAGGCAGAGCCAGGTGCAGAATAAATAAATGAATAATGTTGAATCGTCAAATTATTTTAGAAAGTCTAAGGGTCACTTCAACCAACCTCAGATTAATCGGTCGATTAGATTAGAGAGTTGGTTGAAGTGGCCCTAATTTAAAAGAATAGTTTGATAAATATATTATGTTATACGTGTACGAGAGATCTCGATGTATGTAGGGGTCTGTCGATGTTTCGTAAATCATACGTAACTCGAGTTTATCGGTAAAATTGACGATGCCAGCTCTTAATATAGCAAGAAAATCACATAAAATTCTTCAAGACAGTATCATCCTACGATTACCATATAATATTTTCAGGATAAATTTTATGAGAAAATTCTCTCCATTCACAGATTTGCAAGTTTTTGCTCATGAAATGTCCTTTATGACAGACGATAAGGAATGGCAAAAGTGAAATACTCTGCCAAAATAGAAAATGCTTATCGCGAATCGATTTTTCGCGTTGGGAAATTCCGCGTGCCGCGGAGTCGCGTGTGCTCGCACACGCGTGCACACGAGGGTCGGCTGTATGGAGTTACGGATGGATGGACAGGTGAGGCAAGGGGGCGGGCAGGTAGAATCGATTTAAAAAGTAAATGACTGACGGACTAAGGTCGCCTACCAGGCAATTCCAGTAGCGGGCAATTGCGTGCAAGAAATTACTTGCCAATGTTGAGTGGCACGCAAAGCTCGGAGCGAACGCGAACGCTGAAGGATGGCATGGCGGCGAGGTAACGTTGGCCACCGCCGCCGCCTTCTCTTCTTCTTCTTCTTCTTCTTCTTCTTCTTCCTCCTCGTCTTCTTTCGAACCTCGACGATCCCGTCACCGTGCATGCGAACCTGTCGACCGCGAACGAGCCATACGATTCCTCTCGAATTCGTGCTCGCTTCTTGGACACCACCGGTCGAATCCTCCGGAGATCGACGTCACGCGGTCTAAATCCCGTGCTTCTTTTTAGCGTTTCCCTCAGAACTCGTTGATATAATCGTTCGGTTGCACAGTGGTGCGACTAAAAGAGATTTTGTGGTCAAAACGTCGTACTTGGGTAATCGCTACAGAAAATTAACCGACTACGAATAATTTACAAGAGAAATCGCTCATGATTTCTGGTAGAACGTAAACTTCTACGTTCTACCATCTTATAAGCGCTACAATATTATTTAATATTAAATAATATTCCTGAAATAATAATTAATATTAATAAAAAGATTATATGTCCTTTCCTGATAATATATGAATATGAGAATGAGATTTTAAAATATCGGGAATATTATAACTTTTAAATGTAATAATTATAAAGTTTATTAATATTTTATGCATAATAANATTATAAAGTTTATTAATATTTTATGCATAATAATTCACATTAATTTTTTAACAAAATAATTTTTGTAGGACATTTTCATAATATTTCACGAATATTGAAATAACATACCATGAGTATTATATAAAAACGGACATGCAACATTAATACAATATTCCCACAATATTAAAATAATATTAAAAATATTAAATAAAATTCTTGGAATATTATTTTAATTTTTAATAATATTTGTATAATATTCTAAAAATATTATAGAGATGCATCCATCTGGTGCATCACAGATGCATTTCATCGATGCTTTTCCTTCTATCTTCTGTTATTTTTAACATTTGGATGATACAAAAAAATCTGATATGCGAAAGAATATGATACGCTTTAATTCATAATTATTATACGTATGTACAATACATATCTAGACAAAATGATTTAAACTGAAAATTTCTCAATCTCAATATACTAAGATGATTTAAAAATTTCAGGTTTTGCCCGCCTTGACACCACTGTGAGTCATTCCGAAATCGCGCAGCTTCCCAGAAGGCATCCAGTCTGTGAGTAGATATTATGTTAATTCGCTAAGTGGGTTCAAACGTATGTTTTCCAAACCATTGTCCTTTTCTTCGTGTTTTAATTCCGTATTCCTACCGAGTCGCGTTTAAGTCACTCGATTAGAAGCTGGCGAATATTGTGCATCGGTGATCCCCGTTCGCGCAATGGCGGCGCTCGTACGGCGAGTACCTTCGCCTCGCTACCGTTTCACGGGGATCTGCCTCCTCCGCGTATGCTTCTTCACGGTTCGATGAATCTCTTCACACTCTTCTCGGAACTTAAAAATATTAGTTGCCTTCGGTATTATGACGTCAAGTTTCTCGGTCCACCTTGGAACTCGAACGTCCGTTCGAGGCGGAGGTGGCCAACGTTACCTTCTCGTGCCAGAAATACGGAACACACGACGAGGGTGTGTCGTAACGAACGGATCGTGTGTCGCGTTTTTGTTTTATATTGTCGCACGATGAACAATTAATGAATCCGTCCTGTTTCGCTCGGGATCGGGTTAACGTGGAGCGCGTGAATGCGCGGCTGTGATCTCCTTCGGGCACGACGAAGAAAGTCGTCGGGTGGGACGACGTCGTAAAATTAGGCGAGCGGACGACAGGCGTGCCAAACGCAACATTATACGCAGCATCATAAAATTAGCACGATATCGGCCGACAGATAATTCCTCGGTTACGACAAATTTTATGCCGGGCAATCAGCAATCGCGGGTAGTTTCGCGCCAGAGAACGCCCCGCCTTTGGAAACAAGGTGTTCGCGCCGGAGAAGATAGCGTTAGCGCGCGGTATACCGAAAAGAAAAGTTTATAACTGTTCTTATCAGACTTTAAGGTCCGGCCTCTCGCGCGTATACGTAAGGAACGAGATGATTTAGGGGGCTTGCGGTGCCAAAGTGAAGAAATACTTCCGGAACGCTTGATTCTCGTTTCCCAAACAGGTTGTCTCGTCACCGAAATAATTAAATCCCGAAGAACAGCAAGGGTGTTATTAATACATGTGCTAATAGCAAAAAAGAGCTTGGGATACTCTCGGGCTTTATCTAAATATTAAAATCGACGCCGCATGATTGATTGTATCGCGCGATATACCGAAGGGAACCGGTCGATCATTAACGGAGTAGGAGCGAATCCCTCCGATTTGTCCCGGATTCCGATGGGCCGTAAACGAGGCGAGCCGTTCGTTCGCCGTACAATGTAAAACGTGTGCGCGCCTCCGACCGATCTTCGGAACTGATTCGCGGTGGCGCGGCGGGGCGAGAGAGAAAATGAGAAGGAGAAAGAGTTGGAGAAAGGTAGAGAGAAAGGACAGCTGCTCGTAACAATTACATCCACATAACACACACGGGCCGGTTATTCCTCCCCGCGCACTTAAAACCAGTCGCGAAGTTCGCAGCCCGGAGTATCCCGAAGAATTATGCCGTTGCACCAACGCCGACTGATTTTACGACGCGCCGTTGCGCTCGTATCTAGCACGTCGCCGCCTTATTTTACGATGCTGCCCGTCTTAACGCCTCCTTAGCTCGAAACATCGCCGAGCGTGTCCGAGCGTTTTACGCGCGTTTACACGCGTGCGAGAGATCCGTATAGACGGGCTGTGTGCCGGAGAGCACGCGTGGAGAACGAATGCATCTCGATTACCATTACGCCGTGATTGCCGTGAACGGTTCGGAATTGAGCGAAAAAAAGTTGCGTGATAATAACAATAATATCAGACCACGATTTTCGCGTGCGAGGGGTAAAACCGTAAACGGTATAAGCTGATTGACGAATACGTTAGCTTAAATAGACGTGATAAATTGCTTTCGATTTTATCGCGGCAGTTAATTCACTCGCGACTGATGTTAGAATGCGTTAGAATAAGTAGCTATAAAGAACATTTTTCTTCTCTCGGCTCAGGAACTCCGTTCAGAAATGAATATGTCGATTAATCGAAACGTCGCTGAAACCACAGGCGACTTAAACTCATTACGCGTATAAGGAAACCAGGCGATCCTGCACGCGCTTCGGATTAATTCGCCGGTATTAGCTTCCGTAATACGCGTTTGTAGAGTGAGTTAAATTCTCAGCTTGACTGGACAGCAAATTACGTGCAAAATCCGTTACTACAAAACGCACTTTTCCGTTAAAGGTAATTAGTGTGGATGAATTCCAACTTTGCGAATTTCTTTCTGTTACTGACTGTCTGCTTTACACAAAAATTTGCATGTAATGAGATAATTAATCCATGTCTACATTGTACTACTTACGCACGTTGCGTACGCACGGTAAAAATAAGTTGTCACGACACAGTTAAGTTAATAATCAACGAGTTATATTATATTATAAAATATATTTTATTTCAAAATTAAAAAAAAGTGTTTTAATAATGTCTTTGGCTTAAAAAATAACTTTTTAAAATAATTTCTTTGCTACTAGTAAGCATTATCCATTCCACTATAAGGTTGTAAAGTCGTAAGAGTGATTTTACGCTCATAATGCACGACTCACCATCATCTTACGACCCCTCTCACTACATGATATAACGAATTCGTACACACATTACGATACACATTAAGTTCAATTAATTGTAAGCCACGTTCAAATTAATATCTAACATACTTTTCAAAATTACGTAAAGAATGTCCACCTGTAAAAATTGTTGCTACCTGCAAAACTGAAATTCAGCTTTTACAAGAACGCAATGAACACTAGTGACCATCCTACAATGTCTAAATAGACTGTAATGAAGTAATTTTAACGGTTGCTCTTAGAATTTATCACGAATTATACGAGACATCATGGTATCTCGTCACTCTATACATTAAAAATTTAAATTCTTTGGTTAGAAGACATTGTTATTTTCTGTTCGATATGCCTTTCCTATCAACTTATGAATATCATGATTAAATAGAGATGAGTATACTTTTCTTAATGAAATGTATAAAATTTCTTCATGTAAGCAAGTTATGTATGTCTATCAAATTCTTTAAAAGAAGATTGTATTTTCTTGCTTATGGAACAATGATTGTGGACTTGATACTAATTTTTCTTCTGTGTAGTCTCTGATACTATAAAATTGGCGATAGTTGGACACACATTCTTCCTTACTCCAGTTTTTGTCATAGTTTTAGATTCGACCCTATTTCTCGCGAATTAACCAGGCAAGCGCGATCAAATTAATATCGCAGACGAAAAAACGAGCCCGTAAATCTATAATCGAATAACTTGAAAAAAGAAGCAGTATTCAGGAGTAACATCGTCTCCTCGTGAAGGATCGCCCTCGTCACCGTTCTGGCTACCGTACGGCGTATCCTATATCCGTATCAGAGAGATCTGAAATCAAGCGTCCGGCATAGAATCGAGAGAGTCTCTCATCCCGGGAGAATCCGGAGATGAGCACGTCTCGGGAGGGGAATGTAATTAAAGAATTAATTAAACGGAGGCTTACTCAGCTAAGTTCAGCCATCGATCAAGGCTAACCATGGCGGGCTCTTGTTTGGCGCTGACAAAAAACACCGCTACCGAAATCATAGGGAGCCCATTGTGCCCGGCGATCCGCGCCGGGCTCCCGAGAGTGCCCGGGCCG
>QKQZ01055728.1:0-15253 GCA_003595255.1 Solenopsis fugax | reverse complement strand
AACAAAATTTGTATGGTTGTCCCCTTATAGTTGCCATCACTACAATTTTTTTCTCTCAGTGTAAAAGATAATTTGCCAAAGTTAATGACTTAAAAAAATCCAGTTTTACAGTAACGGAGTTATAAATTATTTAAAGATCAAGAAAAGATCTTTAAATAATGAAAGAATGTATTATAATAGAAGTATATTACTCATAAATTAATAAATTACATCGCTCTAAATCAAAATCAGTGTATTATTCACTGAAAGACATTGAACAGCCTGATTTCAGTAGTATATTTATAACTAGATCAATCAATGATATATGTATCGTAGGCAAATAGCTTCTTTTAGGAAGATAGTATCTGACTAGGCAAATACTATCTGCCTGACTGCCTGATCAAACAGCTTAGAATTAAAAACACAAAATGCCAGCTTTAAAAACACAAAAATTATATCATTTTTGTGTTTTTAATTCTAAGCTATTTGACCAGGCATATAGCATTTGCCTAATCAGATACTATTTTCCTAAAATAACTATTTGCTTACGACATATGCACTGCTATTCAGTAATTCCGATCAGTGAGTAACCCTTCTTCTCTTAAGCGGAATCACTGAAAGAGTGAATAATCACTGATGATCACAGTTATAAGCATAGCACTGTAAATCAGTATATAAGATTTCACTGATTCAGATTTAGAGAATTATACATTTGAATCCTTTTTCTTATGCTAACTACGCGCGTTCGCATCCCTCATCATCGGATGCGAGAGCTGCGTGTCAGAGGTCATTGCACAAGGGATGTTAAATCAAATGGTGGAACAATTGGAAGTAACCCTTGCGGTATACACATTACGCGGCCCATTTGTTAGTGCTTTCACGAGCTGTAAAATGCGCATTTCGCGGTGGATACGTGTCGTGGTATATTCATTCAAAGCTGGCTGCGAAGCTGTTCAACGGACGCGTTTGCTTCGACATGGTGTTAATTGCCACATAGAGTATATAGGATATGTAGGTTGCCAGTGCGATCATATGATGCGCTTAGACTTCACCTTCAATTATCGACGCGCAGAATTCGCGAGGAAGCTCCAATGGGCGAACGCTCGGTGTGTCGGAAACGCTACTATCTTCAGTCGCTCTTGCGCATTATGACGCCGTCGTTGCTGCGTCGTAACTGTCGTTATAGTAACGGTGATTTGCTTCGAACGGCTCGAACTTGATAGCGTCGCGATTTTAGGTTCGACGAGCTCTTACAGTGAATGCGAAATTGGTTATAGAAGCGCTATTAATTGGAAACGAAATTCTACGTAGAGAGAAATGTAGTAGCGTTACGTTCTTTTTATAGAAATGTGAACACTTGACATTTTTTTCTGTTTTGGACAAAGATATCGAGACTCAATCAAGATTTCAAAAAAACAAAATTTATGCAAAAATATATTTCATCATTATATTTACGAAAAAAAATATTAAATTATATTTATTATATTAATACAATGAAATAAACATTTCATTGTATTTTATAATAATATACGCATCCATATTTATATAACATACGTATTACATACTCTCTAAATCTCGTAGAATAATAAAAATCACTCAAAAAGATGAACAGGTTCAATTTTCACTTTTTTAGAGTAACGTTTCACTCTATGAGATTTGGAGAGTAATAACATAAACATATGTAACATGTCACATATTTAATATCGTTTTTATATGACTTAACATTGTATTATAATTAACTGATATTCTTGGCCAAATGAAAGTTGACAAGATAATGTTATGACAGTGACAAAACTCTTATAAAAAAAGGTTTTCCCAATCGCCACTTTTATAAAAGGAGCAAATATCTTCAGAATATCGAATAGAAAGCAGAGAAGAGGCGTTTCTATAGAGCTATTAAACGTCTATCACATATTCGACATGTATGTTCGTTGCGCGGTCATAAATTATCGGGGTAATTTCTGAATAATCGCTTATTTCACGCGGCCATTTTCAGAGCACGAGAAGCGTGCTGCGGGTCACTTAATTTACATAATTCACTTACAGCTTGCGAAACATGAATCCCCAGTAATTACGTCAATATGGCTTACATAATTTTAACATATGTTTGCATTCTTTGCACAGATTAGTATCACCAGTTGCATAATCGGAATGTAAAATTGATTTAATACTATGAACAAATTAAAACGTTATAATTTTCATATATATGAGGAACAGTTAATTGGGACAATTATTTTTATAAAATCTTACTTATAGTTTACACATTACAGTATTAACCCTAGGTCACCATTACTAATTTTTAACTTCTCCGCACCGAGGTCTGTGGAACCCTGTAACTTTGTTACGCTATATCTCTATGATTAAAGCAAAATAACCTAAAACTTGAATGACATTGAAAACAATTATTTTTAAAATTAATTAAAATAAAAGTCTTAACTTTTAATTGGAATCAATGTTACAATCTAATTAATAATTCTATCATCTTATCGCGTTTAACATTTTTATGCAATAAAACAAAGTGATAAATGTCGGCATTATAGAAAAATCTGTCAGTATGTTTAAACTCGGGAGTTTTGAGACATTTTCGTGAAAATCCGGATGGCACAGATTTGTCGCTCGGATAGTGCAAAGAGAAATTTTACTCGTTGCTGAGTGTCAACTTAGCTCTCGTCCTTTTCATGCTGCCGGGTCAAGGCGTTTCGCGATTAAGACCGTGGAACTTTCGACTGGCAGAAAAACGGTAAGAAAATGGCAGATCTGTGCCTCTCGAAACGGGAACGGATGAACTTTCCACCTGTTTACATTTCCAAAATATTTGACACTTGATTCGCGTGCGCGCTACCTCCTTTCGGGTGACTCTCGAAAGTTTGCGACAAAAGAATCGAAGCGATGAAGAGAAAGGAAAGGATGGAAGCTCGCTCACTGACGCATCGGAAGTTCGCGACGTTGACGAGACGCCGTTGCGGAAAAACATATAAAAAGGAGACGCCGAAAAATCGGCGACGGCCGAAATGGAGAGGGGTATAAGCCAGAATTGGAAGAAACTGGTTGACAGATAACAAAGTTCGTCCACTTTTTTTGTGCTGCTTTTCTTCGGTCACAAGTCATCACGTTTATTAAATCCTAAAGAGAAAATAAACTTATACACTACTATAATGAGAATAAAGATGATACCAAGATATATGTTTAAATGTGGCATATTATCTAATTTTAGAAATTACGATATAAAAATGAAAAAACAGAACAACATAAAGTACGTTGAATTTAGAAATGTTATAAAAATTATTTAATTTTCAAAATATCTATTAATATTGGAGCAAATGCTTTAACCAGTATTATTATAACATTTTCAATTTTATATTATTTAGCGAAGTAACACAATACGAAGGATTTATAGAAATTATATAAAATGAATTAGATTTGCATTTATGCATATAAATTAAAACTCGATAATGCACAAAAGCGATAATTCATAGTGCATTTTATACCTATATAATTTACAGACTTAGCTGTACTTCTAAGAATTAATTTGATTGCGATTCTTGCTAAATTATATAATAATTCGAGTGTAAAATAAATTTCGAATAATGCGCTACATACGGGGATTATTACAAAAAAGGATAATATTAATGTTTTATTTATTATACGTGGAATATAGCAGTGCTTTGGTAACTGGTAGACTTTGCATATACACCACGTTAAAGCAACTTTGAATCGAGTTTCGGAAGGGTGAACGTCGATTCAACGTGCCTTTTCATCTTGCGAAAAGTTTCGTGCGCTGCTTAATGGCGCCCTTTGGCATTCGCCACCGCTTCTAGATTATCGGCCGCTTTTGAGTATCTACATAATTCTGTGTCAGCATTTGTTACGGATAAAATAACAGAATCGTTACACAACATAGTGAAAAAGACTCGAAATAGCAAAATGTTTGCGAGTATTGATCGTATAAAAATATATTTTATGTATAACGAAATAACACACATTTCTTCCCGTTATACTAAAAATGATCTAATTTATTTTTCAAGTAATAAAATTTTTAAACATTTCAAGATATTATCATCTTTGGAACCTACAAATTCTAATCTCTTTTAGAGTGTGTGTAACTATGTGTTCAACTAAAATTAACACAGCATATTACACAGAATATATTTTTCTGTAAATTTTGAAACGCTGAAATTGCAAAGTTTCTAATTTTCCAGTTCACCGCTGGCATTAGCTTTAACTCAAAGTGTACCACATGAAAGTCGCTTGGTCGAATTTATATTCTGTTTGTAAGAGTCTACCATATGCATTTACGTTTGAGTATGTGTTTGTGTGACTTGCTTTTTTTATGAAAGACGCTCGAGTTGCTCCCTGCGAGCTGTCTAGCAGTAAACAGGTCTTAATTAAAAAGAACGCTAACATTTTGCAGCATTTGTATATGCATGAAATTCTTTTCTCCGTAACTCCATAGTTATAAAGTTTTTTTCTTTGTGGTTCTATTTGTAGAAATACCGAAGCTTATTTGGTTATTATGCTTATACAACGTCACTTATTTTGCATTATTAATGCCGGTGGAACTTAGTATTAAAGAACAGCAAAGCATTTCTTTATCGTCTCCAAAAAAATTGCATTTTCTGATGCTGATACTGTGAAACATATATAAAAAGAGTTACATCTACTTGCAAACTGCTATAAAAAATTATTTGTAATCACAATGATTATAATTTTAACGTATAAAAAATATAAGTCTCATCCGAGTTCGCGTTACTGTCGCAGATGGGATATATAATTATTACGATTTTCTATTATTGCAACAATTTGTAAGCGTCGGTGGTATCAAGTCAGCAGAATTTCCGAGATTATTCCGTGGGTAAACAGACTCGCTTTGGCAACGTTTCGAATGTGTTTTCCGACTGCGTAGCGGTATCAGAATCGTCTACTCGAGCGTGTCGCGCACGCTCGCAAATGAATTATTTTACGTCTCAGGATACCTGCAGGTATTTCGAAAGCGACTACGAGGAGGGCAGGAGGAAACGCGGCAGTCGTACAATTATTCGAGGTTAAAGGACGACGTGATATATTGGGGTGAGGTCTCCCGAGGAAACTGTCATCCACAGCTAGGCAACAGTCACGAAAGAGAGAGAGAGGGGGGAGAGGAGAGAGAAAGAGCTCTTGGTATCCTCGAGGTTCTCGCTCGAGTTGCCTCACCAACCGACAATCGGTGCAGTTTGAGTAATTGGATGCGGTTCATTTTTCCTTTTTCTTTTTTTTTCCGATTTCGAATGACGTCATGAAACGCAGTAATTTTTAAGTTGAATACGTCAACGAGGGGAAGAAATTCTGTATAGTAATGGTTAAAATTACTAGAGTTATTTTATTCATTTGTCGGCGATTGTCATTGAATCATAATTACATTTGTGGAAAGCAGTTTATAAATTAGATAGTGGTAAAGGATAATATTCTCGATTAAACAATTATGTGGAATAATTTTCTGTTACTTTATCGATAAAATTAAATTATCGCTTGAAGTTATTTAAATATGTCGATTGGAAACAATTCGTAGCTATAATAATATTTAAACCAATTTTTTGAATCTATTCGTTGTGACAAGAATTCAAGTATGATGAATTTACATTTTTAATCATATTTTCGTAATTTTTTTCAAGTCAATTTATTTCGTTTTATATCAACGCTATTTTGTATATCGAACGATATTTTTTTTTAATTTTATAATATTTTATCTATATTTATCAGTATGACGTCAAAAGGTCTATTATCGTGTTTGATAATAACATTTATATTTATAGATTGCATTTTGACAACAGTGCAGCAATAACGAGTAACGTGACAGGATTTCGCTATTAACGATTACAATAGTGTCGGGATTATACGGACGATCATAAATCTCACTGACTATCGTCGATATCATGTAAAAAGTCTCTCCATAAAAAAAAGTTCATTGGCGTATTTATGTGAGGGAATTATAACTTTAAAGGAAGAAGTATAATTAGCTGATAAGAAAAACAAGTCAAAGATAACATGCAAATTGCTGAATGTCTAAAATCAATATACGCAATAGTAATAAAAGTCGCTGCACCAGAGAGCCAAATATTCGAACTCGCAATTGGCAGTGAAACTATTTGCAAATCATCTAATTGCAGCGGTAAATGTTAAATTAACCGTAAATTTTCTTCCTCTCGTTTTATATTTTGAAAACTTAGACCTGCCAATTAAAACCGATGGTGTATGGCCATGCCAGCCATTTATGAATCTTACGAATTTTACGGATGCCTGAAGAAATAAAGCTCTTCGTTTGCGAGAAATCTTGGACGATTTATGCGCGCCGATTGAAAGTCATCCATTAAATTTGCATTTCCTCCATTACACGTTGATTCCCGGACAAAAACTCTTGTTCTGGCAGGAATTCTTTGTGTAACATAGTTGCATATCACCGACCATTATCCGACCATGATCCCGGGGATATTCACGGGGTGGCGGCCGAGTGCATGCAAAATAATTCTGAAATGGCCGTCGAAGTTGGTACGGCCATTAAAACGAAAAATATCGAGTCTCTCTCGAGCGCGAGTTCTTCGTGGAGTCGTGCGCTTTTTTGCCTGAAACAACTAATGACTAATGACAATGCGGGCATTAGGATAAGTACTGGAAACAGGAAAAACTAGATCGCGACTCTTTATTCTCTTCGAAATAAGTCTGGAATATCTTCTAACACTATGCGCCTCAGAATATTCGCGAATAATTTATTTCACGGATATTGCAGAGTATATTTCCTTAATGCATTATTCAAGAATATATTAAAACAGAAAAATATAATCTCTCATGATTAACGCGAGCGAAGCTTTGTTGTTTGCTCTGTTATTTACTTACAGTTTTTACAAACGGTAAGTTTGTAAATTGTATTTTTTATTTCATAATATATACAAATTATTACAATTAATTCTGAAAGGAAGAATTAAATCGTGTTATTTCGTGTTTGAGATAAATAATAAAATTATTTATCGCAACATGCTACGTTAAGAAATCCGTATCAAATTGAATTACATTTATATTTTTAGACAAACGTATCGCTTTTCAAATGTATCGATTTTTAAAAATATTTAACTAATTTTTTGCGCTTAGCTTTTATATCTGTTTGATATATCATCTATTTTTAATTTTGAAAAATTGTAAAGATATTATATGAAACCAAGCAGAATCTAATTTCGAGGGATAATTATATATCATTTAATTACATAAATAATTTTTATTAATTATTTTCTCTGAGATATCTGTTACGTTTTATTTATAATAAAAGCGCAGGCTCTCTAATTGGAACGTTTTGAGTGTCCTAATATCAAAAGGCCTGAAACGAACATTCCTAAGTGGGTGTTTGGTGGTTAATGTCCTCTCGCGTATTGTGTGCGCGTCGTATAACGAGCGGCTGGCGATATAATTATGAACAACACGAGTAAATGTGTCGAGATAAATTACCGTCTATTGTGCTGCCATCGCGGCAATTGCTTTATGTATCGCAGTAATTTACCTGAAGTTTATCAGTCGCGTAAAGGAGCAAAAGTCAAGCAATGAAATACGCAATATGTTTATCGTTATCACCTCTTTTAATATCGTTACGACTTATCTTATATTTATTGGAACCTTTAGTTCCATATCAATTTTATAATTAACTGTAAATTAATTATTTCGATATTCGGTATATTGTATGTCAATAGCAAACATCATTTTGCAAACATTGAATTTTCTATGGTAGATTATTGAATTATAGACAATTAAATTATTATTTAATAGTAAATAGATAGTCATTCAATTAAATAATTATTCGTGGGTCACAGCATTTTGTTTGAAAAGCCGCTCGCGAACATTTATATGCACATTTCAGTGAACGATTTTGTTGCTGGGATGAAATGAAGTTTCATTAAAAAATTCCATGTGTAACTACGTGAGCATTTGCAAACGCAGCATTTCAATGTTTAAAGCAGGGTTTTACCGGAGCTACGGGGTAACAAAGTGGTCTACACCTTGGACTGTGAATACACGTGCGATTCTCGCGTACGTGTGTTTCCAGAATAAAAATACGTTCTTTCGTAAATCATGGTTTCTCGCCTGCTTGCCCTGACGTTTTGTTACCTCGAAAGTTTTACGTTACCGTTTAACATTTTTTTCATCCAAGTTCACCTGGGTTAAGGTACTCAGCACTGTATGCATTATGGTTGTATATATTTATTAGAAATATAAGTTACCAACGGTACATGAATATAGTTAGTGTAGTTTATCTAACGTTATAACTCAGAATAGGTTTTCGTATAATTTTAGAGAGAGAGAGAGAGAGAGAGAGAAATTTGTCAAATGAAGGATGCAACTTTCGAAAGTTCCAAAAATGAGATGAAATAAGAGTAAAATTAGCCGATTCGAATTCTGTCCTGTTACCACTTTTTAATTCACTTTTATAAGAATTTCTCAACGGACCATTTAACATTTTTTGTTTCTAAATTCATCAGTCTGATTTCTCTTTCTGCTATTTGATAGGTCTTGTTACGTGATGTAAGGTTTTACAAAAATTCTGATTGAGCACTCTCTTTCTCTCGATAGTCATCTAGAAAAGTCTGGGGATAATTCCGACTCGTTCCGGGAACATCTGGCTCACGTTCATTACGAAGTTTCGTACACCACGATCGTCGACGTTTTTGCGGTTTTGTAGATCGGTGCGCGAGTCGTCGGTGAAGTGGAAGAGAGATTTTGCGGTGAATTTCGAGCGAATTAAATCTCTCTTCCGGTTTTAATCACAGCGCAACGAGTCACGCTAACACACAACTTCGCAATTCGGTCGGACCAGTTAGTTCCATTTTTGCTGATGGAAGTAGTGAGTTGGGATATGTGCAACGTGTGCATATTCGTCTATATTACAAAGATGATTAATTTTCATCTCGCCACGAATAATTGTTATCGGGTTACAGTTACTGATGATGGGAGCGTGTAGTTACATCACGTTGCTTGCCGTTTGGAAATTTAATTTAATTACGGCGCTTTTTTGCAAAAACCTTTATGAAAATGAATTAAATCTTTTGCTTTTGTAATAATATTCCATTGTAAAAATAGCCTTTTAGTCATATCATTCTATTTTTTTAATTTACTCTCTTATATTTAATGTTTGCGATTTCATACGATTCAATAGTTCACTATATCTTCAACTTTTGATATTTTTTTAATAGTTTTTACAATTTAAAATTGTAAGCTTTACGTCAAAGTTTAATTGTTTAATAACACATATTATATTTTTACGCGAGGCGCAAATATAACGCAAAACGTATTGCAGATGGAAATTATATTTTCATAATGTGTTTTAATTTCTTCTTAAATTAATTCTGCTTACAATCTGTTTAAAATAAATTTTTATATTATCCGCGAAAAATTAATTCTCTCTTGGTCTCTTGACAAAAGATATTTATTCTATAATAGATTCACGTTTTTTTATTGAATTTCAACGTTTCTCTTCGCTGTACGAGGTACGAGGGAAAAAACCTCTCCTACGGCTCTTTAAGAACATATTTTTTTCCAGCGAGGTCCGCCTCGTCAAGTCTGCATTAAAGCTTCGCGTCAAAGCGATCGTTCGGTAGAATTACACGAAGTCTGTCGATAAAACCGAGAGACGATGGAGCTGCGAAGGAAGAAGCTTTCTATGAAAGGGGCAGAGGAGAAAGACTGTCGCGCGAAATTCTCCACGGTAATCGGGAAATTTCCATAGAAGCTAGGGACGAGTGATTTCGGTAGCGGGGAACACTTACCTACGATCAGATCGGTTCTGATCCAACTTTTGAGAATTCGCGCGACGATGATCGGGGAAAGTGCTCCGCGAGTTAGGGAACGGATCGCATTATTTGTTCGTAGAAAGTCCGCGGTTTCCTGGCAAAACGAGTTTTCCACAAGCCCTTCTTAAATAATGACGTTCATTGTGACCGTGGCGCGATTACAGTCGCACTGCGTCGATTCGATTAAAGAAAGTCCTTTCTGCTACCTTATGATTGAAACAACGCTATGAAAGTACAATCGTGAAACGGAACATTTTGTAACAATTCAGGCGTGATACAGAAATAAAGTTTTCTACAAACTTTGTACCGCTATATTTAACTACAATATCTTGTATGGATACATCCTTAAGACGCCCGTCACGGAAAGCAGGAAGGTTTAAACCCCGACCGAAGTAATATTTTTCTTTCTACAGTAATTTCTTGGCAGCATTTTGGTGTTTATTAACATCAATATGATTAGGGATGCATAACATCAGTATTATTAAATTTATTATTTTGTGATATTACATTATTATTCCGGTTCCATTTAAAAACCTGCGTTTCAAAACTGAAGTAACGACGCGCAATTTAAAGAAAATGTATATAAAATTACATAAGAAATATTATTGAGGACTATGATCCTGCCATAACCGTTCATTGGTTTTCTCTAGATTTAATTGTGTCATGGATATATCTTATTTTTAAAATTTTGTAATAACATATTTTTCTTGCTTCTCTGGAAAAAATCTTTAATTAATTATCACTCAAAGTATCATGTTAAATAATGACAATAAGGGAAGGATAAGCAAAATAAAATTTTGAGAAATATGCATGCGTGCGTTTAAAGTTTTTATTTCATTTTATAGTACGTTTGAAAGGAAGAAGCTGCTACAAGTTCTCTACATAGGATTGTAATTGGCTCTAACTTTGCACATTAAAAAATAACTTGAAAACAAGATCCTTATTTACGTGTCCATTAGCCCGTTTCAGTCTCAATAAAAAGTACCATGTAGTTCTTTCCACTCTTCGATTATTATATTTTAATATTATAAAATTAATATTACAAATATCGTGAGAATGAAAAGAACAGGAAGGAACTTGCAGATCTTTGACAAACGGAATGGTTAAAAATTTTCCGACTATTTCCAATAATTGTTTACCAAGACGTGACAAATTCCAATTGATTGAGAGCTGCTGGTGCAATGCCTCGGAGCACTTCCTTCCTTTTTCCTATTTTTCTCGGGCTTTGCCGCACCCGATCGATTCGTTTTGTGTTATTAAATTATCTAATTAGAACTCATCCTTCTCGATGGGCGTCGCGGAGTCTTATTAACTTAATACTGGCTTTCATCCACCCAGCGCTGTCAGACCGTGTCGTCTACGTCTCTCCATTTCCTCTTTCGTAGAGATCGCTTTCTGCATCCGTCGGCTGCCTCCTNTTTTTTTTTTTTTTTCCTTTACCGTTCGTCGTGGCAGATCGTGGGAAATCGGAGCGAGTCTCAAGATTCTATCGATTTTGGAGGGGCGCGCGCAGTCCTGTACAATTTCTGAATATCACTTCGTTTAGAATCTTAAAACATAAAATTCCCCTGAAAATTTTTCGACATTACAAATTTATGAATATTTTTAGAAACAGCTGTTTTGAACGTGTAATCGTAAACCGTAAAATAAAAATAAACGACAGATAGAATCAACGTCAATTATTTGTATAAACAAAGTGAAAGAATAATAAACATTAATTCTACAATTTTCTTGGTTGAATCTTTATCTCATCGCAGAATTTTATGTAATAGCACTATCTGATAATACCTTGTAACATTTTACGATGACACTTACGGAACAAGGGCCATACGTTTATCGGCCAATTTCATTATGTGAAAAGCTGTAGTGAAAATCGAGCTGCGTAGCGCGTAGACGCGTGCGTTTGCGCGAAGACTGCTTTTCGGATCCGTACCTTTGGGAAATTGGTTCCGCGCCTCTCTTAACTTTTATTCTCTCCCAGGGACTGACGACAAGAAAATAGCGCAAACTGAGAACCAGTCAGTCTTTCTTATCTTGCTATACTTGCTTCCATCCTTTCATCTTTCCTTTTCTTTTTTTTTTTTGCTGTCTTCCTCTCCCTTTGCTCCTTCCTTCCAATCACGTGTTCTTCTTCTCGTTCCTTCTTTCTCCGCTTTTCTTTACCTTTCTCCATTTTTCGATTCCTTTTCACCTTCGTTCGCGCGATGCTCACTTCGCCAGTCTTTTACCTTCTCATCGACGGATCTCGCGTAAATCCTCCAGAGTCGGGTTAGGTCTGCCGACTCGAACCGCTTGAAAAGATTCCCCCGATCCGATCGCGGTAAGTGTTCCCCATTTCCCCTCATACGCCTGCCACCTTTTCTACCAGCATCTCCCTTTTAGCTTCTCGTGAAATCACTTTGACTCGATCCCGCAGCCTCTGTTGCCCGTCAGGTCTTCTGATTGCCGTGAAATCGCGGACGATCGTTTATTGCCGTTTGGCTGATCCCCTTTCAGAGCACTTGGAATGAATAATTAAACCAAGACGTAGTTAATGCGTACATTTTATACGTAGACACGTATACATGTGCCTGTCGATGTGGTAACCTGCGCTTTATACCTAAATAGATAATGGAAACGGTAATAAGTAACAAATAGTTGATGTTGTAAACAAATTAAGGATGTGTATTGTGAGATAATAGCGGTATCAGTACTAAAATACCATTTGCTCACGTGCGTAACTGTAGTCACGCAACGGAAGTGACACAGGCCAAATTAATTGTAAACAATCGGGAGGTGCTTCCCGAGGTGCAGTATACACAGCTGCAGCAAGGCACGTACGCTCGTCGTTAACAACTCGTCGTAAATTGACGATTGTCGCCGTCACGAAAGGACGGCCACCTTCTTTGGTATATCTATCCCGTATTTACAGAAGAAAGGACAATATTAGAGTCTGCTGGTAACATGAAACACCAATTTCTTCTGTATTGTGTTTGCAATTTAACGACAGTTCGCAAAATTGTTATCACCATTTGTAGAGTCTAAGTAAGTCTGATCAGTTTGTCATGAATGGTTGATAAATACCTAATTCAACAATGTCTAAAGTTTCGTTATCTCTGAGCATTTACCTAACACAATACGTTTTCCGATAAATTTTTGATATATTAAATATTATATATGTTAAACCTTTATTAATATTCTGCTGAGATAGTAACGTGTCTGAGATTAACTAATGAACAAGGTTTCGTTATTTATTACAATCTAGTTCACAAAAGATATTTTATTTTTACATGGCAAACAAATTTCTTGTCACAAATAAATACATTTTCTTGAATTATAATTTATTAGTGCAAAGAAATAGTTACTTGTAACAATAAATTTTGTTCCAATGAAATATTATCTTCATCAAAAGAAGTTATTGTTACAATTATTTATTTGAATTAATAAATTATAATTGAAGAAAATGTATTTATTTGAGACAAGAAATTTTTTTGACGCGTGGAATTCGTAGAATTCAACAGTTATTGAAAATGTGACTTTTTTTTTTAAGAAAATCGATTCCAATTTCGCCAGAAGATCTACAGATAAAAAGAATGACAATAGTCCTGTAAACTCATATATATGGCATCTCAATGTAAGGCATCGACTACCACAAAACCTCAGCCTTTTTCTCCTATATCTATTTAGGTTTTATAAACTTTCTCGAAAAATTGAAAACTTCGGATATGAAGGGGATCTCTCTGTCGATGCCATCTCTGGTGAAATAATAGTATATATTGGCTTTATATGACATATATTCAATTTCTAAGATTAGAAGTGACTTTAGCTCGAAAAAGAAATGATAACGAGGTTACGTGGTAAAAGTAACAATATAACTTCAATCCATTTCGTTAGGATATATTTAATTTATTTTCCGAAAATTCTGCTTTATCGTGTATTTCGCATAGAAACCACAATCGTATAACGCGTAACGCTATCATTAGAAGTCAAAGCATTTACCAAACAAGTTGTCGCGAATCAAACGAATGGGCGGTTTCACCAACCAAGCTGATTTCCATCAGAAGATTTGCGGTGTGGCAATACCATATCGACTGCCGCATTATACATTTGCCGGAAAATGGTGGTCGCAGCTTGCAAACGATTGCGCGGTCGAAAATCTCCATAGTCCCGCTAATCGCCGACCTAATTACGTCGGTTAATTACACGAAGATCGCGGCAGCCCGCGCCTCGCTTCTTACCCGTCAATCGACGCATAATTGTGCCACAATATCGAGGCTGATGTGCGCATTGGCAGAATTAAATTGGAACTAACGTGTGTACGCAGTAGTTATCGCAGTGGCTCGATCAGGTTGATTGGATGTAATGTGTGTACCCGGTCGTTACCGTCGTCGAATCAACGCTCCCGGGGCGTTACGGCGAGAGTTCGAAGGAAAAGCTAGTTCGAGCGCGAAAAGTACGAGCAAAAAAGAAAAGAAAAAGAAAGAAGGTAATGCGAGGAAGAAAGAGAGAGAGAGAGAGAGAAGGAGTTGTATTGAACTCCACGTTTGTTCCTTCCTTCGCGTGGCGCAACAGTTTCGTTCTCGTTTCTTACCTCGCCTCGTTTCTCCTTGCCCGTCTGTTATTTCATGGCTACAAACCTGCGCGGTTGACGTTGGAAATTTCACATTTAATGTTCCTCCCCATGAATACCAAATCGGGGCAGGCACGGGGGGTCGGTAGCGCACTTTTTACGGCGCACAGCGCGTAACTGTTCGTAGCACGAACACGTGTCGCGGTTCCGTTATTCGTGAAATTATTTTTTCACGACGCGTGTCGACATCCCTCAACGATCCACATTCTCGTCGACGATCCGCCCTCACGAACGTCTCGCTGCCGGTGCGCATAGGTTCGGGGTGCGAAAAGTTCTATCGTATTCCTACAAATCCCGCGCAGACTACGAAGTGAATTCGGAAATAGATTCAGAAAGATATGGGATGAAGGACGTGGGGAATCAAAGGATATACGATGTAAGAACATATGAATCAGGCAGTCTGTGGAGTTCTGGTTTCACGAAATCGGATGAACGTATTCGATTCGTTTGGAAGCTCGAGGTATTGTAGATTCATGTCACTTGATTAACATTTTAAACGAACCTATGTCTTTTATAATTGAAAAAGCTTTCCATCTCTAATCGCTTATATAAATTAACTCCAGTTTTAAAGAATCTTTATATAAAACGTAACGATTCGTCTGCTCTCTAAATTAGAATCAGTGTATTATTCACAAAGACAGTGAACAGTCCGATTTCAGTGGTATACTTATAATTATATCAATCAATAATATATGCACTATTTTTCAGTGATAAGACACTGATTCCGATCAGTGAGAATACCCTTCTTAAGCGGAATCACTGAAAGACAGTGAATAATCACTGATGATCACAGTTATAAGTGTACACAGAGAGAAAAAATTGTAGTGGTGGCAACTATAAGGGGACAACCATACAAATTTTG
>QKQZ01055727.1:0-13356 GCA_003595255.1 Solenopsis fugax | reverse complement strand
GCAATGTCGGCGGCGGCCAAAGACCGCAGGAGGCTGGCGGGGAAGCGATGATCTCCGAGGAAACGTCGGCGTCCAGCAGCGAGGACGAGTCGTCCACCGGCAGTGATATCCCCCGGCTGGGAATACAGTTTGCTTGGGGGAAGCCGATTAAGTAACACTCGAGCGAAAGATCGCGGCCTGCTATTACCTGTCTGCGCGTTCCTTCTTTCGCGTAACACAGTGATGTTTCGAATCGCGAATTGTCGTACGGTCGCCGTCTCTGTTCTCTTGCCTACAGTGAAGTCGTTCCTCGACGTGCATTCATTGCGGATCTTCGTTGATCATTCCCCTTCGTCCGCGTTTGCAGATACATTTACGTTTTGTATTGTGTAACGTCAGCACCGCGCCTCTTTTACTTTTCCTCTTCCAACCGATACATCCAGCTGAGATTCAGAGCGAGAAGAGTGGGGTTTACGTTTTAAGCAAACGCGCCGCGCGATAAAATGTTTTACGCGATTCCGGAGTATAACGGTGTAAGTTAGTGAGATGTTTAAGAATGAATTCCACGATGTATTTTAATGTTACGACTGTATAAATTAGACTAGTACGATTGTTTCCGTGGTTTTCCCGATTAAGAGGACGTTTCATCTTCCCCGACGTTTTGCATTGCGATTTAAGGCAGCGATTTACCGCGTGGATTTAAGATTAGGATCTTCGAAATCCATTACGTAATGATTTTCCGATAATGCAATACAACGAAACTGCTTCGTTTGCTGTAATCAAGGCAACCGTGCCTTTCTTTCGGGCAATCTTCGCCTATAAAGTTTACACAGGTTATTGTGCAAAGTCACGCAGAATTCTTTTTGTTTTTTTTTGTTTCTTCTTTTTTTGAACTTTGACGGACATTGAAAAAGGGAAGTTCAGTGTCGTTTTGGCTAACAGCTTTTATTGTGGTCTTTCTGAGAATTTTACCGCATGTCCGATTGTCTTTACATTTTTACAATTATGTGAGTATGTTTTATAAGCATTACTTTTTTTGTTTTTTTTTTGTTTTTGGTACAGAGACCACGTAGTATTGCGGAGATAAAAAGAATATATATATAAAAGCATGACAAAAGAAAGATATTCCTCGTTCCTCGCGATCATGCCGATTTTCGTACTTGTAAGTCGATTCTTTTTCAGATGATGCGCGTCGTCTTGCGTTATCCGTTTGTTGCGTTCTCGAGAAAAAAAACCTCGATTGCTGGCACTCCGTACTAGTACTTAGACGGAGTTTGTGATGCGCTTTTGCGCACACAACGGCAATCGAATCGTGGTTTATCTGGTAGATGCAGCAGAGCAGTGATAACCATTAGCGACAAAACTTGTAGCACGTTCCGACAAGAGCGTTAATTTCACAGTCCGTTCCATAGACAAGTTGTAGACTTTAGATTATAATGAAAGAGAGAACATCGCGCGTGCCCGACATACGGAAGCCAAGTATTATTCACCGAGAAAGTATGTTTTCTTTTCTCATGTGTGCTGATAAGATCGATGTATTATATACTTCTCGAATAAATAAGTATCATCTAAATTGTAGAGCAATCTGAGGAGATTTCCGTTTGCCTTCATCACACGTAGCGATTAGCCGAATCAAGAGTTCGTACTTCGTGTCGATTCGTCTTTATTAATCCCAATTTCAATCACGTTTGACATATGATATTCATTTTAACAAAAATGTTAATAAGTCTATACTTTTTAGTTGAATTTCTTGCATATTTCATCTTTTCTCTTTATTTCTTTTTTCAACGTGAAAAGAAAAAGAGGAAAATAAATCGCGTAAGAAGTATAGCTAAAAAGAACAGGCCTAATGTTTGATTTTAATAAGAATGCAGCGACTTACTAGATTGAGATTGGTAGAAAAACTAAGATAATTTACGCGTTATATTTTTTTTTTGCGGATAACGAACGTAAATGGAATCGATAGTTTCAAATTGCGATGCGATTGCTTGATGTACAATTCTCGCACGCGAATAGAAGGAGATACGATTAGACTGTTGAAATCATTATTAGATTATCTTGTTGATTATACTACTGTGTCTTTTTGTTTGAAAATTAATAAAGCGTTTTGTTATGTAATTCGCACGCGTTACCTCATTGTTTTTCCCGCGACACTTAAAACAAAGATATCGCTTGTATAGTATACAATTTCAATTTTTTTTTCAATTTTTGTTATTACGAAAGAATAACGTAAATACGGAGATCATACGAATATCTACTTTGAATTGAAGACAAATTAAAATTTTTTGTCGCGACATCGGTGTTATAATATGAATTTGTCGAAATCGCATCTCCTCGGTATTTATGGTATTCTTTAGGTAGGATTGGGTAAATTAATATTTTTTTTTAACTAAATAAAGTTAATGGGCTGTAAAATTAATTTAGTTATATTAAAAACATATGCATGAATAAAACAGTTAAAAGTTAAGATTAATTTAAATCATAAGTAATTTTGAAAAGTGTTATTTGTATTAAATTAGAGAATGTAATTTTTTTAGAGTCTTCAATATCAAAATAATAGATTATCGAATAAATTATTTTATTTGTAAAATTTATATGAAATAAAGAAATATTGTTTTTTTTATATCTTTTAGAATTTCTTTTACATAGATAAAATTTTAACTTAAGAAAAAAGTTAATAAAGTTTGTGTTTCAAAAGTAACTAGTTGAAGTTAAAAATTAGGTAACATAATCACATAGTATTTCAAAATGATATTTAATGTCCATTCTTTCAACGTAAAGTTAACATAAATACGGTTTAATTTACTTTTTTAATCCTTTCTTAATTTTATTTTTTCTTAATTGAAGAATTAAAAAAAATAATTCTAAGAATTAGAAAAAGTAAAGAGTGAATTAATCCGAAATTAGAATTAATCTTTATTGGTAGAAATGGACATAAAATCATTCAAGTCTGATAATTTTTAGATAATAAAATGATCATTTTACCTAATAAAATGATCATTTAACATGTCGAAATCGTACTTGAGATGATTTTAAATATAAAATCGGATGAATACTGTCAGAGAGAAGCCTGAGAATGGCCATGCTCATAATTTAGCTGATAAAAATTTTCGCCATCTCTACAACGTGGACGTATTTATGTTGTACATACACTACGATGCCAATTGTATGTATGTACATACAAGTTAGACCTCGGAAAGCACGTCGCAGACTGTTGGCACACCTGGCGAAAAGCGCGCCAAGCGCGCGTACACAGACTTCAAATCGTTCCCATCCTAACGGTTTCGCGCGATTGATTCGTTCCGTCGCACTGTACTGACGATAATTTACGCAAACGCAATGGGGACGAGGCGCGAATACCGAATTGTAGGGGCGAATAAACAATAGATATGAGTATAAATTGACTCACCGTTCGCCGCTGGTCGCTCCGTCCAGTTCCGTCTCGGTCGTAGCTCCTCTCAAACGTTCGAGATCCAAGACTTTCCTCACGACGATTCGTCTTGATACACACTTGGCACGAACGCGCGACACTTCACTTTCGGCACTCCGATATTCACGCACGTCGAAAACTCGGAATACGAAGCAACGGAGAAGATGCGAAACATGATTGAACGCGATGCGACTTCGCACCATCGCGTCCGACGCGACGGTTGAAGCAACGACACAACGGCCACGCGAACGCGGCACGCAATTAGCACGAACGCTCGACACTTCATTTCACTTTCGACACTCTCGATAAACACTCGCTTGCGTCAAAAACTCGTACGGGACGATGAAGATTCGAGTTGAAATGCACCACGACGCGTCACGACGTCACGCCATCCCGCTCGACCGGCCCCGAGGCCCGACCGAATGACTGACCGAAGCCAATATGGCCGCTGCGCAGACGCATCGAAGTGTTCTGAAACTTTCGAAAGTCGCTCGTGCAAAATCGTACCTAAGGTTTGTCTCCGGTGAGTTGGCGAACGCTCCGTCAACCGCACCATCTACGATGGCCGACAGTCGCAGGTTCCGATGCAACTCGGTTGTGGTTACCTTAATTTATTGACAAAAATGTAACACTTCTATTTTTAATTGGCCATGTTACCACCGCGCACGGCATGACAATCGTCTCGACGACCTTTATATTATTCTTGTTTCTCTAAATATCCGCGCGCGTGCTCCTCACTCGAGATCTCCGGATCATCCTGACGTCGACGCGAAGATGTCTTCTAAGAGGTACATTTGATTGTTTTTACTTTGCGTCTTTCTTTTTCTTTCATTTTCCCCTCCATCTTTTTCTCTCTATCCGTCTTTTTTTTTACACTTTGACACGCGCTGACTACGCCGAATTGTCTCTGAAAAATTATTTATAGCGACGAAACGGAGCATGGATACTCCGGCGAGCGGTTTTCGGCTCGTCGACGATTGGTCTTCCCCTTAACTCTTTGTCCCTTTTAATCTGTGATCATTCGCGATTGTTTATCATGTCGCAACCCCTTTTTCGAAATTTTTCGTACGATGAAACGGCCCCGTCGCACAAATTTTTCGATCCTAAACCGAGGTGCAAAGTTAAAACGACTGATAGTCGAATTTATCCACTGAGATTTCGAGTTATTCCAACCAAGAACAAGCTTCGTGTAAAGTGCACAAGAGATTTTTCGCACTTCTCGCAACTCCTAGCAGCGTGGATATTTTGTCTCCAAAATATGTACATTTTTATTGTTATATTTTTAGCGAACTGAAAAAGTTATCGGAGGAAAGTCTGACGAGACAACCGGAAGAAGTGTTTGATATTATATGCAAGCTGGGGGAAGGGTCAGTCTCTATTTAATAACTAAAGGACAGATGTCTTTTTTTCAGTTTTTAAATATGATCTTCTGTGCACAGGTCCTATGGGTCAGTTTACAAAGCTTTGCACAAAGAAAGTGGACAGGTGCTCGCTATTAAGCAAGTACCAGTAGATACCGACCTGCAGGAGATTATTAAGGAAATATCAATTATGCAACAATGCGACTCTCCATATGTTGTTAAATATTATGGAAGTTACTTTAAGAATACAGATTTATGGGTAAGTTGATACACACACTGTGTTTTACTATCCCAAACAAACTGGACAATTTACTAATATCGTTGTACTACTTTCAGATTGTGATGGAATACTGTGGAGCTGGTTCTGTTAGTGATATCATGAGGTTAAGGAAGAAAACTCTCCAGGAAGATGAAATTGCTACGATTTTGAGTGATACCTTGAAAGGGTTAGAATATCTTCATTTGAGAAGAAAAATTCACAGAGATATCAAGGCTGGAAATATTCTTCTTAATAATGAAGGTCATGCAAAATTGGCTGACTTTGGTGTTGCGGGCCAATTAACGGTGAGTTAATGGAAAAAGAGGCTTTTTGGTCAAGCTAATCTAAACTGATTTCTCTAAAATAGGATACCATGGCTAAGCGTAACACAGTGATTGGTACACCTTTTTGGATGGCTCCTGAAGTGATACAAGAAATTGGTTACGATTGTGTCGCTGACATATGGTCTCTGGGAATTACGGCCTTAGAAATGGCTGAAGGCAAACCACCATATGGCGACATACACCCGATGAGAGCAATATTTATGATTCCGACTAAACCACCACCTAGTTTTAGAGAGCCCGATCAATGGAGTCCAGAGTTTATCGATTTTGTCAGTGGGTGCCTTGTAAAAAATCCCGAAGAGAGAGCTACCGCAACTGAGCTTCTGCAGCATGAATTCATAGGTGAGTAAAAGATGAAATTTGTATATTTTTTTTCATCAATTAACAAGTTTATATGTGTCGCAGGTAATGCCAAACAGCCAAGTATCTTGAGCCAAATGATCGCCGAGGCTCATGAGATACGAGAAAAACAGAGCGCACATAGGGCTCACGTTATAAACAACGTGGCCATTAAAAGTCAAAATCAGGCGGAGGATTCGGTAGATATTTGAAACTAGTTTATACGCAAATAATTGTATGTAATTTGTGTGTGTATATGTAATATTGTGTCTCTGTGTGTTATAAGGACGAGGATGATTGTAGTGGAACTATGAAACCATTACCGGAGGACAGCAGGACTTTAGTGCCAAGCCATGATCTTCCAGACACGGGTACTTTAGTTTCGGCGTTAGACTTGGGTACAATGGTTATTAATAGTGATACTGATACCGAAGCTACTATGAAGAGTTAGTAGATCTTGATTAATCTCAAACAAAAAATGATTCTTATTTAATATCTACATTCCCATTTTTTTCCCAGGACATAATACTGGTTCTGTAGAATCCGGCAAGAAATATCGACCGTTATTCTTAGATCACTTTGACAAAAAAGAAGCGCCTGAGATCGGAAAGGTAAACTTTTTTTACATTTACGTAGTAATTTAGTATGATTTAAAATAATAATAATGACTAATATTATTGTATAGGGTAACGGACAGATGTTGGGAGGGAATAATATGGAAAATGCAAATAAATTGGAGCAGCAGAATCCAACCGAATCTCATAGGTTTCAAAGCCATTTACAACTACAGTTACAGAATCAGATCTCTCATCCCATGCCAGAACAGCCATATAACAATATATCAAAGTTTCAAAATGTCTTCACGGAACGTGATTTTGATTTTGTGAGTAAATTTGTTTCAGTACTTATTTTAAGAATTTATATAATTAATATATGTGCGTGATATATGCCTCTGATTATTAATGTAACAGAAGAAAACTACTAATCACTTCGCACATTTTGTAATGCCCGTATCAAACTGCATTGGAGATTGAAGATTGCGAATTAATTAGAATTCTGTCAATCAGATAATTTTAATTTGATTTTGTTTTATTCTCAATCTTTAATGCATAGTTTATTGATACGACTTAACATATAGTATAAAATTCACATTCTCTGCACTAAGCACATTATTTGGAATAATGCCGCTTTTGGCATTATAAAAAAAAAACTTGAATATATAGAGAAGCCGTATCCTGCAGTTGAAGTTTCTCTCCTACGAGGAGCTGCAGCAACGAATGGCCAGTCTGGACGCGGAAATGGAACGGGAGATAGACGAGCTGAGAAAAAGGTATCAGACGAAGAGACAACCTATTCTGGATGCCATGGACACCAAGCGGAAACGTCAACAGAACTTCTAACAGTCCTCCTTTATGCAAATAAGCAATGACGGATAGACAAAGGGTGTACAGTTGTATAAATGAATAGATTTTATTCGCGTCACATCCCTGGTTTCATCAAAGAGAAGAACATTGCTCCCACACCGTGAATATTTTACCTCAAAAAACGTGTTGCGATTGTGAATGTTTCCTGTTTACTCGCGAATCACAATGTCGCTTTTCTTTATGAATCCCGGGGTATTATAGCTAGTAATAGCCACTGACGAGATACTATTAAAGATCATCAACCTTGAGCAAATTTTTAGGGATCATTAAAGAAGCTTTGGAAGTCTGGCGATAATTGCAGAGCGATAATCGACTATGGACAAAAATTTATGATTGTTAACATAATTATTTGTAGGAATTAGGAAAAATTAACGGAGCGACTGCGAGATTTTAACTCGGGATCCCTGATTTTCACTCCTAACATTTAGTATGCTACATCATGACTGCTGGTCTCATAATAATTTCGATTGTTTATAATTTGCCCTATAGTTCTTTCTATTTTTTTACATATTTGAGTAATATATTATTCACTTCATACAAATGTTTTATAAATATGTATATTATATAATATCATATATAATAATATGATAATATTAAAATTACAGTTTATAATAAAAAAAATGAATATCATCAGGTTCTAAATAAAATATACATATCTATGAAACATCAGGATAACAATAAATCATAAAATTAGTACTATATTATCAGTTTCTTAATCACTTTAATTTTAATAATTACACGAACTTCCATAAGATCATCGGTCTTTAATAGTATTTCGTCCGTGTAATAGCTAATAACCTCATGTCATCAATGTAAATTATTTTACGTGATTTAGGTGAAGAAACAATCACTATACTTAATTTTTGTATTATGTTTACCTATATTTACTGTTAAATATATATCCTATTCTTATAGAAACATTACGAAACTCCTCTAGGATCGTTAGAAAATAAAAAGATATGCAATAGGAATACAGAAACAGATACATTATAATCGCCATTGTTTTTATCGAGAAAGAAATTTTTATATTTACTTGGAAAGAAATCGGTATTTCGTATTATCATTCTACGCTAGTCATTTACAATGCCATTTTATCCAGGATATAAAAAGATCATTATTCACGTGAAATGCACTTAAACGGCTAAGCATTTGAAGAGTTTTTGAGTGTGTGAATGCTCTATTTAATCATGACAGTTTGAAATAAGCAAACAAGGCTGTAAAAGATTTAATTTACTTTTTATTCTACTGCCATAAAGGTAAACTCTCCATTCATTCGTCTATTAGTACTAACAACTCTTAGTTTACGTCAATTCTTTACATAATTATATTTACTTTTCAAGTTGCAAACATATGTCCAACATCAATATGATCACGTAATTCTAAAGTAATGAATAGTGTTCTTCAGTATGCAGCATCATGATAAAAAAAATGATGCCGCATTCTAATGAGATATTACATAAACGAACTTACTAGTATTAGTCTTCCGCGCGCCGTATTAGAAAGTATTTTCCACTATGCTCTAATTTACTTTGTCATAATATGGAAATTGTTGAAACTGAAATTTATCAGATTCCAATAATGATAACGGTATTTTTAGAATAATATAAAAGTTCGTAATGTGGTAATGCCTTACAACAATCAGTTTATGTATAAAGCATTGACAATTTTTGACCGCATATTTTTTTGTAATCGTTACAAAATAAATATATTTGTACGTGCCATTAATACATATGGCGAGTAATCATAGTGGAAGAATAATTCCTTGCTGACGATTGGGCTATTTTACAAATAGTGGGAATAAAGCTATACTTAAATGCGCTATTAGCCAGAACTGATCTTCAATTTTCTTCTTTTAGAAAATAATACAGATTAACGACATATTTTTGATATAGAAGATATGCACATTGTCATTGAAATAAGGTCTGAATTTGAGACGTATATTATCCATAATCTTGATACTCGCAAACAGAAATGTAATACTAATGAAGTTTTCCAACAGAAAAAGAATTTAATTGTTTCACGAATAAAATTGTGCTTCAATTGTTTTATGTATGAAAACGTAAAGGTCATTCTGCAATCGCAGTAGTAGTAGTGGATTAAGGAGTAAGCATTAGAAGTAGGCTATAGAATTAAGGTGTTCTTATGTCTGAGTGTCTATAACGGCGTGTAATAAAGATTATAATGAGNAGTCAATCGCGCTAGTTTTCGTATTACTACTGAGCTCTCATTGGCTGAGAGTAAGAGTAGATCGTAGGAAATCGATTTCACCCATTTCGCTTACTCTGACGTTACTTCTTAATCCACTATTGCTACCGCCATTGTAGACGGACCATAATATATGAACTGTACATAATAATTGTTTTTAAAGATTCTTTTAAATAATTTATATGATCGTATATGTTCGATCGATTTTTATATTAAAATTGTGATGATTTTATTGTATTCTCTCATTTTACAATTTATACAATACGTATAAACATAAGGATATTTATAAATTACATTCTTATGTCTAAAATTATAGATTTACAAACTTTATATTCTTGCAGTTTGTGCTGCTGTAAAATCTTCCTTCTTACATTTACAACCTGCATCCATTAATGTTCTGCGATATCCATTCTAGGAATAAAAAAAAAAGGAAAGCGGATAAAAATCTACACAAAAATAAGATGTACACTAATGCATTTTCTACACGATTGTCAGTCATTTAGCCTTAGCTAGCAATCACTTTTCATACGCGAGGATTTATAGTTACATATTTCATAGAACAACATAATAATCCGTTTTTATTTTTCCACTTGGAGATATGGCTTTGTATTCCTATCTAATCATGACAGTTTTATAATTTTACATTGTGTATTGTATAATCTATTACAGTGTTTGGCTGAAATATAGAGACTGAAGACAGAAGTATGTTTTCCCCGAGTGAATGATTTAGCGAAAACACTATAGTCTGATAATAAAACGTAACAACATATGGATTGATTGCTATTTAATATTAAAGCGAGATATTAATAGTTTTGTTTTAAGATAATTACAAAAGCAAATATTAACATGCTGCCTTTTCAATCATTTTGTTTAATAATAATAAAGCATTATATACAAACTATGTGCGTTTGATCTCTTGAGTTTGATTTTTTATTAATGATATAAATCTATCATTAATGCTTATTCTATTATTAAGTACATTATTATTAAGTATTTTGTGCATAAAATAGTTTTTGTACATTTATGCAAAGTTTTGGTCCAAGTTAATTTCAGAATTATACCAGATTGAAACTGGACGATATATAAAGATATATAAGGAATGTTTTATAAAAAGTTATTAATAAATAGGGGAAAGTGGAGTAAATCAAACATATTTATAGTTTTTGCTTTCTATAAGGTGCAAATAAAATGCGATCGTTAAACTGAAAGTATTATTGGAAAAATAATTAAATTCTCTTCATTTTTGCTGAAGACTATTAATGTATCTCTCGCCTGTGTTAGTTTTCCTTAGTTATCTTAAATCAATTAGCTTTTAAATCAATTATCTTTAAAACTTTTATACCTTGTACATAATGGTCAACAAGGATTTTCAATTTTTGCACAATGGTTGAAAATACACATTCACGTTTATTCTATGAATGTTATGACAGAACTGTCAAATTGTTGTCACACGTTCAGTTTTTTATAATGATTTTACATTATAAATGGCAGGTTTTGCTAAATCGTATTCATTTAAATTTAAAAGATTCTATTTGGAATAAGGTCTGATTTGCTCCACTTTCCCTTATGATAAAAGTTATCAATAAATGCACTTTAATCAGGGAGTGTCCCGTTTAACTACATTGCAATTAACCACAGTTACTCACAGTAACCGATACCGAGTTTTTCGACTGCTCTAATGTTGTGAATAACTAGTGGTTAATCACAATGTAGTCAAAAGACTCACTCTTTAATCACGTACAGAAGACACTAAACATGTATCATTCAACACAGTTTTGAGAGCTATCTATTGTTAATCTTTAAATTGGAAACAGTTTCAATAACTTGTAAAATATTCTAAAATATATCTTTTTAAAAAATTGCTTTGTGATATAAGGCATACCCTGTTACTTTGTTATCACTGTGCTTATATGTCGATCCTTAAACGATTTATAAGCCAATTGTTTTATATATGAAGTCATTTGACTTATAAATCATCGTCTCCTATCATACGAAAAACATTATTTTCCATGACATCAAGATCCGTTGTTTGAGCTTTATCAACGGTTCTTGCATCGTTTGATCTTTTTGATGTCACAGCCGACCATTTGTTAGCAAGTTTTTTAATAATTGGTCCCGATTTAGAATGATAGTTATTGGCACATTCTCGCAACGGTGATCTTGTCATAACGCGACTTTGACCGTCCCGCATGACATACGTCCAGGATTTCCCAGGTTCTACCTACAAATATTTACATTTACGAACAAAGAGACTTGATTTAAGCGTTTGGGTTATCTAAAACAGTTTATATAACAACCTGAGTTCTACTCCCCACTATGCATTTCTGCAACAACTCGTCAATCATGGCTTGCAAACAAACAGACATTAAAATTGCTTGCTCGGACGCAATTGTAATCCATTGTAGTTTATTCCTAGCAATTAGATATTCGAAAGATAACTCCAGACTGCATTCATTATTATCCTCATGATGATCCGTTCCCTAGGTGCGTTATAATTCATATAATGATAATCTAAATCAATGAGTTTTACTATTAAAATCTATTAGTAATACCTACATTTTGTATAGTGGTAATACGCCAGCATCGCATTCGCGATACTTTAAACACAATTTCGTGCTCTTCGGATGAAGACAAGATGCGTAAATTCAATTCATTTCCACCTATAGCGAGCAATACTTTCGAATTGCGTTCGGGATAATCGCAATAACACGGTGCAAATTGTATGTAGCCATAGTACTTCAAATAACGAGCTATATTCAAATACTAAAATAAAAAAAAAAACAAATTACTCGACAATTATTTTCTTGTCGCAAACAAACGTACCTCTTTTCTGCTGTCGGATTTTTGCAAATTCTCCAGTTGATGTTGTACTTCTTTCGTGACCGGAATCCAACCACTATGAATTTCTGCAGTCACTTGGATATACAGTAAATTTAACGTTACTGGATCGCTTATTAACTCAACATCATATGTTGCGTTCCAATAATTTTTTCTGAGAACAATTCGCGTACCCATAGAACTCATATATTTGTGCGTTATAAATGGTGATTCAAAATCTTGTAATTTTCGTAATACTGAGAAACAAAAAAAAACATTAAAAAATAAAATACAATATGTGGATAATAAAATGTTGTAAGAATAAAAATAAAAATACTTACTTTTGATACTACCAGATAATTCATCTTGTATAACAATAAATAGTGCAAAATGAAAATGATATTTTTCTGCTAACTTTATATGCTTATATATTCTCTGTGGAAAAGAACAGAAGTATCAATTTTAACAATTGTCATACAAGTGAATTCATTTTTTATGTACGTATTAATTGAGAACAACATACCTTTAAAATTTCACCAGAATGCTCTCCTGGCGAAACATTTAACGAAATTTTTGATCCGTTCATAAGAAATACATCTAAAGTCTCCTGTTCAGACAGACCGTCTGCTGATTCTTGTTGAGCGCTCAATAAAAATCCATTTAATATCTCCGAGTTATTTATGGCTATATTTTGTCCAATAGATTGAATATATTTCTCCAAAGCCAACCGCCTCTCTTCTTGCTGAGTGGCAGTCAAGGGAAAGAGCTTTTTCGGAGGAAATATAGGTAGCTGCATATCAAGATCTTTTGACAGTTGTACATGCAGATTATGCAGCTGTTTGTATCTTGCGGTACAATGAAACAATCCATTGATATGAATATTATATCCCTATAATTTGGGAGATGTCATATTATTATATAAATAATTAAATACACAAAAAATATACATAATATATAATAAAATATATTAATACTTACAATATATGCATTCCCAGCCCCATCCACAAATTCCTGAGTATCTGGTATAGAAAAGTGCATCTTGTCGGTATAAAAATATATTGAAAGATAAAAATATTGTTATCAAATCACATTATCCGCGGTAAAATTTGTTAACTTCTTGATATTCTTATCAGCGTGACGGCATCTGTGAAGGAAGACGAGCCGTTAATTTTAAAGATAATGTAAGGTTTCCAAAGAT
>QKQZ01055725.1:0-12330 GCA_003595255.1 Solenopsis fugax | reverse complement strand
GGGATAATTTCTTCTAATTGTAATTTTAATTATAGATATTTCAATTTTCTTTTCCTAAATGAAAGAGAGACAGATCTAACTACAGCACTGTACTTGCCATGTGTAGCCGTATATAAATACAGTTCTTCACTTAATCTAATTATACTATTCTACTATCTGTTAATAAACTTTAAAATATAACGTACTTATCGTAAAATACTTATATTTTAATTATACTAATCGCAGGCATAGAATATCTAACATATATTGTGAATAAACGAGAATATAATCAAGCGGATAACATTGACCTCGCTTGCTTTTAAGCGAGAGCTCTCTCTTAGCAATTGTCACCTGTATATGTACTACGTCTTAATCCATGCCTACGTAATTAATCACATAGAGAAAGTATGTACGTACATGAGAGAATTGTGCTGAAGTCTGAAAAATACACTTTATGCATACGTAACAATTAGATTTCATTGTAAATTGCGCAGACGTTTATCCGTTAATTTCGGTCCGTGCTGTGATTATAGGGTATGTCTAGGCTAAACTAATTGCTGCACGATACCGAATGTGACAGGATTGTGAAGAATTGATAGAGATAGAGAAATAAAGTGGAAAATACGCTGAGAGTAAAACGCGATTATCGAAAACTTCTCGAAATCTTGGTTGAACTTTTTACGAGAGGCTGTGGAAAAAATATAATCTAGGGAAAGGGTGAAAAGTTCATCGTCTATAATTAATATCACGGTTGTTATTCTTGGATATATTGAGAGAATGGCCTAGATTTTATAAAAAAAAAGTTCTTGGGCTGTATGTTGCAAAATGTGTGTCAGAAAAACAAAGAATAGAAGTGTGTGTAAAAGATGATAAAAAACTACATGTCAGGCGTACAATTCTCAATGGCTGCAGAAATAACACAAGTAGAAACAAGAAGCACACTCACAAAGACGTTCGAAAAATTCATTCACATACTTCTGCTGTTTTAACTCACTTAAAAATTTTTTTTCAGTAGAAACGTTCAAATTAAAAAAAAATCATACTTGTTAATGAGCAAACATAAAGAATTGTGCTCAAAGTTTTATCGCATAAAAAATATATTTATATCGTGAGATGTAAACCAAGCTTTAGTGTGCGTGTAATTAATTTAGAAAAATTAATTTACTATTCCTCTTAATTTCAATGCAACAAACAAAAAAATAAATAAAATATAAAAATAAATGTGTAACATTCTAATATATTAAATATTTTCTTTGAGTATCGCATGCAGAGATATCTAACATTAATTTCGTAAATTATTTTTGCAAAAATTATTTTAGAATTTCATTAAAACAATCATTCAAATTCTTCCAAAAAATTGTGATAGACATTTTATCTGCTCAATGCAAAATTGCGTGAAAATAAGAGGTGAGATAAATCCACACACTGTAAAATTAAAGAATCAGCTTTAAAAAACGGATCATTCATAAGAAGAAACATATATGCAGGCAGACGATTAAGTAAAAACAAACGTACAAAAATGGACAGATGGACGCACACATAGACAGAGTTACCTATATAGCTGGTGACGAGGTTACGGAATTTGCGATGATTCCCCTTAATCTCAGGCAGGTCCACTTTTGGTATTCAATTTTCGAGTTTCGATCGGTAGCAGGTCAGACGAGGTCAATGGGGGTCGACACGGAAAGAAGTGCACGGGACACAGAAACATCAACATTTAGCAAACTCTGCTTATATATGATTATGTATACCGAATTATTTGAACGAATAACAAAATCATAAGGACTGCCGAGAATAGATAGAGACATTAAAGAAAAGTCAGGCTACACATAATTTCCAAATGTGTCCAAAGTCGAAACACAAAGCGACTTTGAGTTTCCTTTCTGTACTCGGATAGGAAAAATTAATATCGTAGATACTGTCGTAAATTATTATCCGAGCAGATCAATTAAACCTTATTGCATTCGAAGGTTTATGCGACTCAAGTTACTGCTGTTTCAACGACGCTTCAACACATGATAATTAAAAAAAAAAAATTATACTAATTATACTTTCCCCAGGACGTTTGGGCTGTCAATTGTAATCTGTTTATTCACATAATAAAGTAGATAAGTGATAGATGAGTCAACAAAACGCAAACGTATGTAATACAACAAACACGTTGCACGATACAATATTAAGACAATATACAAAGTGTAACGCGCTGATGGTGCAAGAAACTTAATATGAATAACGACTACGAGGGGATGTAAATCATAATAGATGGAGCAATGTCAATAATGATAGTAGTATACAGGGTAGTAATAGTAGTAGTAGTAGTAGTAGTAGTAACAGTAGTAGTAATAGTAGTAGTAGTAGTTGTAGTAGTAGTAGTAATAGTAGTAATAGTAGTAGTACAGTAACGGTAAGTTATAAGTGTACGGGTGGGCTCATAAATGAAATGAAGTTGTAAACAGCGAAAATGTTTATTGTAAAATATATAAATATGTACAATGGTGCCCACGTTCAGTCAATAGCTGAATATTTTTACAATAAAAAAAAGTTTCTACTTCTACCAATTATTCTCGCTCTCACACTCTCGCACTCTCCCTCGAATTAATCTCGTACACCCACGCGATCCTACATTTGCTACTCTATGGCAAAAAAATATATACGTTCAACATTATTTATATATCGCAGAGATTCTTCTACAGATATATAGATCGCACAAAATTAATTAGCATCTTTATAAAGAGTCTTTAGAGAATTGCATGCATTCTTTCGAAGCATGTTAAGCAAGCCACTTGAATGCTCGGGGTGTATTTCGTGCGTTCTATTATACCTTTTTTTTACTAATATACTCTGATGGACGAAAATATCAATGATTGCTTTAGCGCATTAAAGGAATTTCCATAAAACTTTGGCACATGACATTATTGATAAAAAAATTTATAAACAATAGAACTCGTTGTGATCGTGATAATCTGTACACTAACAAGTGCACATATCCTCAGCTATACTATATACTAGACTAGATCAAGAAAAAAAGTCACTAACAAGCAAAAAATATTTAATTCTTTTATTTATGTCACATTTTATGAAAATCTTGCTGTCAGGATGACCGATTTTTTTAAACATGGCTCTGAAAGTCTATTATATAAGGAAAAATGCTAATAGAAGTCAAGATTAACAATACCGATATACAAAAAATACTCAGCTATACCTGTGGACACCAGTGATTGGTAATTCTCTATTTCTTTTTTTAATAAATATATCGAAACAAAATTGTGTGTTGAAAGAAAATATGAAATGAGGTTGAACTTGCAAAACAAAATTATAAAAAACAAGGAAAAATTAAATATAATAAAATATACATACGTGTATTGTGTTAGCAATTAGTTACACCAAAACAAAACCCAAAAATGATCAATTGACACTCATAAACCCAAAATATATCTTATTCACAGCATTGATTCGAAACGAATGCAGGTATCCGAAAAGTTCCGTTCTCTGGATCGGATTAAATTCTACTGATAAATGTAGCACTCGTTGATATAAAAAAGCGCATTATTTACTTATTTACAACAAATAATTCTGATTTACGCATGATATTTCATTAACTTACGCAAGGCACTGATAGATCAATAAAATTTGAATATAATCATGATATTGATGCAAACGTCGCATCTAGATAATTTTCGGATATCCGCACAGTATTTGTCGCATTCTCTGCAGTCACTCAAATATCATATAATCGCTATTATAATCGTTAGAACATTTCCCTGGACGGCTAAATCTGTGATAAAATCTGTTAGGATAAAATTGAGTCGCTGACCTGCGCTTTCAACACTCTTAAAATACAAATAACTAGATAAAGAATCTGTTAAAACTGGTATCGTCCACGCGTCGATTCTGATAATAATTACGCGTAAGATATTTAATAATAAGTGGAAGCTTATTATTTTGCTGTTCACCTAAATATTTCGGTTCGTTAAGTTACTCGACGAGTTTGTTACACGCCAGACAAAAGAATATGTAATTATACATATAAGTTAAGTAAACGAGTCTTGTAGCAATTTGTAACAAGAAGAAAAATATATGTTTCTAGCTTACGGCTTACTGCTGTCTATGATTGGTATATGCTTTTTTTAAGTAACAATACAAGTATCTTACTAATTATGTCATCGTAACACTATATATATTGTAAGTATCAGTTTTGAGCTTCATTTATAATAAACTTTTGTTCTACTCTCGTATTTTTTTTCTCTCGCATTAAGTGTTTAAAATATTTCTCAAAAGCGTCAATAAAAGATACAATTCGATACCATTGTATATGGTTGAATCACAATACAAATATCATTATTATAAATGGAGAAGATTTTGCTTTTCGTAATTCAAATATCTCACATTGACTAGTTTTCTCAGTTAAAATTAATATTTACTTTTTGCCTTTGTAGGAAGTTGATTGTATAATGCCACTAGATTATCATGATTAACCAGAAACAATGGCTACCGATAGTTAAGTAAGCGTGAAATTACTCATAAATTAGCGAGTTTTGCTGCATGTAATCTCGTAGTCAAACTTGTTAGGACAGGTTGATTCGGATGGTACTTACGTGATGGTATTTTCTTAAATACTGTCTTGGCCATAAAATCCTGAAAGCGTTGCGCATAAAATCCTGGCCGGTGTACCGATACAGTGTCCTTAGAAAATAATGAAATATTTTTTTTATATTAACGATAGGATGTTGAAATCAATAAAAAAAAGTTTAATGATATTTTGTGAGAATTAAATTGTGAAAAGAAATCTATAAACTCGCGCGCGCGCGCATGTATGTTATGTATATGTATTACTTACCCCATCATGTATCATTGATTTCCACGTATGTTCCAGTTTCTTTTTCAACCTGTAGCTTTGTAAAATGTCGATAATGCCAAGGAATAATAAAAGACGTTCACCACGCGCGTTTCTGGCAGGAATGCCACCGGAACTGTTAGGGACATAAAAACGGACTTTATTATATTTAAATAACATATTAGTATATCTAAAGAAATATATGTATATCTGTATGCATGTATGTATCATGCTTACGGTACGTCATCCTCTTCATCTATTGGTTCGCTCTCAGCCTGGATACTCTCCATCGCTGTACTGTGAGCGACCAACCTTTGACGATTTATACTGCGTGATCGATTTAAAGCGACAGCGCCTATTCTATCCACTCTATCTTTTTCTCTCTCAGATTGAATAAACCCGTCACTTTCGCCACCCGTTTCATCAACTTCCTCATCGGCACTCGCCGATAATCTTTGTTCTTGCTGTAATGCATTATATATATGTATAACATGTACGGCAAAGACAAATATATATTGACATTTACGTGATATGAAAAATGTCACATGATATTTACAGCTTTTTCTTTCGCAGCTTGGTCAAGATTATGAATTCCAACAAGTAAAGAATAATCCATAATTTTGAAACTTTCCAATACACGACAATCCCGCTGAATAGTTTTTACTAATGCACCATATGTATCGGCTTCTAAAAAGATACCCTCTGGATGATGCTCTATAAAATCTAGATCTTTATACGTTGGAGAAGACTTCGAACGTTCTGTTTTCGATGCCTAGAATTTTCAATATACAATGTAAACAGATATCAGTAAAGTTTGTATTGATACAATATTTATAAATATTCACGTAATATTACAAACCTTTCTCTTGTATGTAGATCCTTTCAAATCATACTTTTGATGCAATTTTACAGATGAAGGTAAAAGATTATTCATAGCAATTAATCTAACATTTTTACTATTACACCGATAGCAATACAATCCAAAAAACTTCGGTAATAACGTTCTTGGATTCTGATTTAGATTCTGCAGGAAATAACAATGTTGTTATAAAAAGTTTTTTGTGTTAAAAATAATATTCCATTTTAATTATTTGAAGGACATACCATATAATATCCTGGAAGTAGAGTTTGTAAAAACTCTCCTTCTTTATGTTGTACAGTCTTTATGATAAATTCATCATCATCCGTTAGATAAAAGATACTCCCACTAGCGCCAGGATTTGATAACTCGCGCAGTGATGCACTACACATTGACATCTAAATGTATATTTTATTATTAGTATAAGGCTAACATTATAATTTATACAGGAAAACATTTTCGAGAAAGGAAGAGATTTGTCTCACCAAAAAATCATCCGGTTGAATGCCAAAGAGATCTCTAAAATAACGAAATGCAATGGGTGCATAGTTTTTAAATTTAAACTCCGAGAAATGATGGGCCGGAGTATGATTTGATCCTTCATGGGGAAAGTTCGTTGTCTCCACCGTCATAAAATCTTGCATTAATAAATCGCGTTCTGGTTTACTTGCAAGACCGCCAACAGCATGCTGTATACCCAATTGAATCGATCCCATAATTTGTGTGGTTTGGATCTGTATAAAATAAATAAAATATATTTAATTAATCATAGAGATATAATTACAGATAGTATTGATCTTAATTCAATAAAGTTATCATGCCTATAATTAGCATAATGAGGAAGAGAGTAATGTCTCAAGCTATTAAATAGAGAAAGTCTAATCTCTCCTGCAATAAACTCGCACGAAGTGATTGAATCGGTAAATACATGTGTAGCTGATTATCACTCTCATTGATAGCTGAATAAGAGAAGTAGCTTATCTCTCTTATTAACATCAAAAGATTTTACCACTCATACTGCTCAACATAATGTAGTACAAGCTTATTAAGTCTTTCTCTTTCACTTAATAATACCCTTTAACTTTGATTACAAAGCACAAAATCTGATCTAAAGAAACTATCCATTAGAAGTGCTACAAGAATGCTACACCGGCATTCTTCCCATACCTTCTTATATGTGATTTCACCTCCCACTCCAACTCTTCGATGCCCAATCTTTCTCTCTCGTTCCGATTTATTTCTTGATACCCCCGCGGGGATCTTGCCACCTGTCGTACCATGTTGTACTGAGCTCTGCAAAGATAAAATTGATAGTACATAACACATTCTCGTTAACACTGGACATATGCTCAAGAAAAATAGCTCCAGGTTTACAAACTTGCAAATAATTATTTAAAATGCGATCTGAAATGTGCGCGCACAGAGAGGACTTAACTAGTTATATGTTCTAGCTAGCTCGCCTTACGCAAGGCCTCGTAATATACATACCACAAAATATCTTCCGTGGCATTTAGCGCTATACGGAGGAAATACCGAAGGTATCCCCGATTACGCGTTATTCGGATGAATAATTAAACAACTAAGAAGATAAAGGGGGTTTATAGATGCCGCTTCGTTGCGATGGGTGTATCGCCACGCGCTCGGTTGTGCATTTCGCAAAAATGCGTGATTATCGAAGCATGATATCCGCGATAATCGTTCATGTGCAACGGTGATTTATAATGCACTACTCTTCTCACTGTCAGTGTTTTTGTGCGCGCGTTTTGCGAGCCGTAATAACAGAAACAAATCGCAAATTTGAGAACCTGTTTCGTGCGCAATTTGACTCCTCGCGAACTTCGCAAGCGTGCAAGAATCGATCCTGGACGCTCGAGTGTAAATTACCAATGACGGGCAGATCTGTACGTCGTATAAAAATAGAAATGATTTCGCGAGTAAACGTAGGATATATCTGGCGCGACTGGCTGTAAATAGAAGATTGAAGAAACTTGTTGTGATCGGTATTGATCTATTTAGAATTAATTCATAAGGTAATTTGCTTGTTCGAGATTATTATCTGCGTTCCTATCTTATCTTACGCGCTTAGCGTGAATCTTTGAATTATATTTGGAATAATGCACGCTCGCGTCGAATATATTTATAGAATAAAAATCAAATAGAAAGCATATAAACGATCGCGATTAATAATAAATGCGATATGAACGTAGATCCGCGGAAAAGTGGAGCGAGCGTTAATGGAAAAGAATTAAAAAACGATGAAATGCAGCACATCATGAGTCGGAACGATTTTTTCATCAATACTTTCTTTTAAAAATTATTTGAGAAGTAAAAGCTAAGCAAGTCTACGTAAAGCACTGCGAGTTATTCATTCACAAAAGATGATGTACAAATGCATGGTGTAAAATTAAAAAAGACATAACAGAGCCAGGAAAAGACTGAGATTTGTAGGGAACAACCGTGATCATTTAATTTGAATTGTTAATGCTGAACAATGAAATTATTATTTATGAAATTATTTTGACTTTTAACACGCACGCTAGTATCGAAGATATGTCATTTATGTTGCATTAATTGTAATAATTATTTAAATGGGTCATTGCTAATAAAATGTTCAAATAAAATCAACNATTTAACATTAGTGGAACACGTATGTTTTTTTTTGGGGGGGGGGGAATACGTTTTAAGAGTAACATTTATTTAAAGAAGAATCGATACTTACGTCAAATGCTGTTATTTTCTCTCCGGTCGACTTATCTGCAAAAGAGAAATGAAGACGTTTTAATTACGTTGCATAGTGTAATGTATGTATTTTGATAACAAACAACGCACGAGTTTGATAACGGTGTAATTCCGTAAAAATAAGTAACATGTGAAATTTTTAGTAAAACGATTAAATACTTCTTATCAATAAGATACTGATAAATAATTAAATTCGCACAATAAAAGGATCGTACATAACAATCGTACGTATGTACGATTTATGTATATAACATAAAACCATTAAACCGCAACTTTGCGTATTAAAAATTATAAAATGAAAATTTTCATAATTATGATAGTATTGAAATTTTTCCGTAAATTTTCTCAAATAATTAAAAATTGGGTGATATTCTATATTAATAACCTGGTGTAATAAATCAAGAGATGTATCATTTCCTTTTGTTAAAATGATTTTTTAAGAAAATTTTTTTAGAAATGCATGTATAATTACAATACATTGTAGTATTGATATACATACAAAAAATAAATTTGAAAGTCTGCACGATAAAATTAGCAATCTAAAATTAGAAGTATTTAGAAAAAAAAGAATATTAGATATTAAAAAAAAAACGCGAGGCATAATGGCATTTTTGCGCGATCGATTCACCGAAGCAAAATTGCTTCTTTTATAATGCAACACGTGTGTGTTCCAGTAACGAATAGACTTTAGAAAAATATTAATTGCTCGCTGACATTTCATGACCATATTTCTATTGCATATTTACTATTAAACGTGATTAATTAAATGTTGGAATTTCCTTTCTATATTTTCACGGAAGACAGCAACATTATCTGTATAAATTACGTAAATGTACATTATCTATGTTACATAATTCCGTATTTATATATTACCAATAAATGTAAAATAAGCGAATTAATGTTATTATTTATTATATATAAATAAATATGTCTGTGTGAGAGAACACGTTAAATGACACGACATCTCTCACACACATATATTTTTGGACAATAACTTCTTGAAACAAAAATCAAAATTTGAAAATCGCTTTTGGCGCTAATTACAAGTTTCCAGAGCATAAGTCACGATAGTCGTAGCGATAACGAATGGCATTGTTTATCGCTGTGACTATCGTTTCGAGTGGATCTTGATTAACAAATTACTATGTATCGAGTTAACTATTGCAGAAAAAGCGGCACGTGTACGTGCGAGGAAATAGCGGTTTGCGCTATCGAGTAAAAAAGGCCCCTGGGATGACAGCCTGTAGAATAAGGGTACAACGAGTCAAGATGTCCTTACTTAGCCTTCTATTTTTAACTCTCGTCTTCCGTTGTGAGCTTGTGACTCACAAACGCGTGCGGTGGTCTTTGTTCGGCTGAAAGTCATTTTTTTTCCCCAACAACGAAAAAGTGGCGCCAGTAAAAGCGCCATATATCCCCGCGCGAAATTCAATGAATTTCTTCAAGCTACGCGCGATGTACGATGTTTGCGCAGAAGAGGGGAATCTACGCTGGGAATCGTCACGTTTCGCGAAAAAACGTGTGAAACTATTTTCTTTCGAAGCAGAATGAAGTGTTATGTAAACGACGCTTAAGACTCTCATCCTTGAGATAATAAAGACATTCATTGGCGAGATAATATTCTTTTGTTGTTTCTTGTTCGACGTAATCAGGAAAAAACTCAGGAAAATAGTACGTTTCGATTATTAATGTGTCACGTTCAAGAGAAAACATGATGAATAAGGAAAATCCAGCTGAAATGTCTAAACAGAAGTAAGAGGGAAATTAAGATTGAATGCATAATATGATATTTTACATCGTGAATTTTAAATTTGCTCCAGGATGAAGTGTAATGAGAGCATAACTTCTTTCATCTTCCACAAGGATGAGTAAAAAGATAATCCGAAGTTTAAATAAAATTCGGACACGAATAGATTCTTGGTAACGAGCTCATGAAAGATAACACTGGATCACAAAATAAAAGTCATGTCTTGTTCTTTAAAGCAGACCAACTAATTCTTATAGATTTTTGAATGCTAAAAACGAATCCGACGTTTAAATTTGCATGTCACGTCAGGATTTTGTGTAACTTGAGGTTAAATGAACTGAAAATAGTATTTTTGATCATATTTACAATTTATTTGCGGCATAACTATATTTTCTTTCGTAATTCCGCATTAAAAAATACCACGAAAAATCTTTTAAATTAATTTTTGATATTGTCTGTATGATTTGTTTTTGTTAAGTTAAGGAGGTTTAAATTTATGAATCCATGAAAAAATGATTGATACGTTATTTACGTACATTACCGTATATTTGGACTTTAGGCTCAGTTTCAGCGTATCAAAATATATAAGAAACAGATGGACATTCTTTCAGAACAGTGTCTTCATTTTTTCATGGAATCGTAAATTTAAATCTCCTTAATTTAACAAAAAACAAATCATACAGACAATATAAAAAATTCATTTGAAAGGAATTTCATGTTACTTTTTAATCCCATCTGCAGAATTTTATGCTGCACATAAATCGTGGATACGACCAAAAATGTTATTTTCGGTCCATATAAACCCAAATTACACAAAATCCAAACGTGATGTACAAATTTAAACATCGGATTCGTTTTTAGCATCAAAAAATCTATAAGAATCAGCTGGTCTACTTCAGATTACAAAAACTTATATTTTGTAGTCCAGTGTAATTAATAAAAACAGGCTGATAGAAAAAATTTGTACCATTGACAAAACAATCCACAAAACATGTACATGTATGTATCATGTATGTACATGATAATCTGTATATATTGAAGATGACTTCATGAAAAGTCGTAACATCAGTACATTTTTTCTTATATCGAATTTGAATTTATGAATGACTTCATCTAGCTTTGTTTGTAATTGCTCTTCCCATTACTTCATTAGATTTTTAATTTTTCCAAGCCTTCATCATTTAGTTTTTAATTTTAATAAAATTGCTATCAAAGCTCAGGAAATATGTTTCAAGCATCATGTCGCGTAATTCTCAAGAGAAGAATACGTGATGAACAAAGAAGTCTTAGAAATGTCTAGACGGAAGGAAGAAGGAATTAAAGCCATTGAATACGTAATATGACATTTTACATTACAAACTTTGAAAGGTAAATAATGAGAGCACAATTTTCTCCGTTTTCTAAAAGGATAAGAATGGAGCGAAAAAAAAGTAGTCCAAATTTCTACCTAAAAATACGACTCGTGCGAATGTAGCGCGGAAAGATTGTCTAGGCGGGAAGAGTTTTCGCCCGATAAGAGGAAAGCTGTTATCTTTCGAAGAGGAGAAACAGTTCGGGCGTGCGAGTATGCGCTTTCCAACGCGCGTTCCACTTTTCTAGTCGCTATGTTTTCCTGCGATGGAGGAAAAAATCCATTTCTCGGATGGCGTGTATCCGATAACGACGAGCGTTATCGTTATTGCGCCATCGGCGGAGCCCGAGCGAATTCCGGAGGGCACAGGTTTCCACGTGCCGTCTTGCAGCTGGCCCAATGCCCTAATCAGCTGTCAAACGGCGTACGAGCTGTTACCTCGGAGTCGCGACGAATGATAATCGCAATTGCGACCGTACGACGGCGATCCAATGTTACCAGTCACTCGAAGTGAAAATTAAAGCGTAAAATTCGCAAACTCGATCGGAGAGGCGAGAATAAAGCCCAAACGCACTCGCTAAATAGCGTTCGGTCAATGACTCCGAATTTAAACTCGAGCGTGTTCCTATATTGAAAGAAAAAAGTTGAAATATTGAGGATCAAAATGTTTTCTGTGACATTTTTTTTGATATTTATTAGTTAAAAAAAATTCATTTTGATGATAAAATATATCTTATTTAAAGAGATAGTACATACACAGTAAAAAATTTTTAACATTTTTGCATGTCCCAGAAAGTCGACTCTAAATTTTAAGTTAAAAT